>JAOPJM010522726.1:0-10550 GCA_027124095.1 Muusoctopus leioderma
CACCATACTTTTTCCGTTTACTGATACCCTAATGATGACATTCAAATAAAAAAAACACTTTTGGCAAGTGATTCTCACGGGATGTCACGAGGCACCTGACTATATGTTGTTGCCATCTTTTTCAGGGGCCCTTTCTTCTTCGCATTTTGTTGTGCAATAAGGTTAGTGGTATTATTATTATATACGTATGAATGGGCCTTTGTTGTTATTGATTACCTCACGCTTTTACTCGATGTAAATCCCCCACTGTTTCTTGTTTTTTCACCTTCGTACTGACCCCTACTTCTTGACCCCTTGGGGCCAATCAAATACATTATTTTTATTATTATTATTATAATTATTATTATTGTTATTATTATTCTTATTATTGTTGTTGTTGTTACTATTTTATTAATCTATTTAATTATTTACATATGTTTACTCGTTTTCTCGTAAACCTGTATGAATCGAGGTTATATGAATATAGAAGATATATGCAAATGGAAAGAGTGACGTCAGTATTTCGGATCAAATAGACAGAGGTAAAAAAGTTAAAGATTAATGGGAGTGCTGAATGTCTTAAGAGAAATGGGGGATAAAATATGTTTTGTTTTCTTTTACATTTAATGTTTGATGTCCTTCACGATTAACTTCATATTTTCATGATAAATTTTATCTGTGTATGTATGTATGTATGAATGGATGGATGGAGGGATATGTGTGTGTTTGTGCGTTTGTCAGCGAGTGTGTATTGGAAGATTCATATGAGAATCCATATACGTATAATGATGTGCGTATATGTAAATGCTTGCACATAAGATATTTGCCTTCTCTATACTAGAAAAGAAGAAAAAGGCGGAATAAATGACAGCTGACATCAACATGTGGCCACTTTATCACAGATAGGTTTACTGAATCGAGCCTTTCAATTTTCTTCAGAAGAATTCTTCAAAAACAATGAAAAATATAAATGGAAGATTACTAGTAATATATTTCATTTTTTACGCGCGCACGCGCACATACACACACACACACACACACACACACACACACACCCACACACACACACAGAGACATATATATATATATACATTATATGTGCGTGTATATTCTTCGTGATGAAATTATGATGTATGTTCTGTTTGAATTCCTACAGATACATCCATAACTTCCTTGTCGTTTACATGTGGTGTCATTAGAAACAGCTACTCAATATACGGCAATTACTGAAAGGTAGGTGCTGAGATCGAATGTGATGCAATCTAGTACGATTTTATCTCTTAACTCTGTTGCCTTTTGCTGATAGTGCATAGCTTAAAATAGCTTACAGTCGTGGAAGGTAATATAGATATCTGTTTAAGTGGCCAATGGCATACCAATATGAATGCTACGATGTCAATTCACGAACAATCCGACAGCTACACTGAAGAGATCTCATATCAAACATTTCGATATGATGGCGGAATGCTTTGGTTTCGGAGACTGCACTAATCAATACATTTTCTCAGACGATTGTCTTTCTTGAAAATAGATTGTTGTTGCTGTTTAGACCCATATCAATGATAACCGAACTGGCCTATGAACAAAGGTGACAACCCATCTTTGTTTTTCAGAAATAATATATCTAGGAGTGTATTATTAATTGTGTGATTCCCTTTTCATGGAAAGACGGTGATTTAAAGAAGAATTGGCTGCTATGTCTAGCATGTCAAGCAATCGCATAGAGACTCTTTCGATGATTATAAAGTGGGTAATCTTCATATTCAATGTTGGTACATGTATTTATTTTTTATCGAGTTTTAAGATTCATTTATCTTAATGTTGTCACATTGAATCATATAGTTTAATTTCGATTTTAAGTTGAGTATATAAAATGATGGAATATAACGTAAATTGAATTTATTGTTATTCTAAAGAATACAAGATTTGATTGATGGCATATAAAACCGATTTGATTGCACTCAAAAACAAAAACAAAATAACAATATTTCATACTTATCGTTTAAGAAACACAATTATTGAATATTAATGGATTATCAAAATTCATAGTCAATTACAATAATAATATAATAATGGCAAATACAAAATAATAATTACATAACTATATTCCTAAATATGAAATAACGTCTGCAAATTATTTTCTAACTATATATCATTGTTTTGGCGTATAACTGTCCCGATATATAGCTTTTCTCTGCACCTCCTCTAACCGGCTGCAATACTTTCTGGCTATTTGCATATAACACTGAATTAGAAGGGCATATAGTGAAGTCAATAATGATGTATACATTCCGTAGATAAATGTTTTGGAAATTGTCTGAGATAGACAGAAGCAAAATGTGATCAATGATCAGTGGAATTATTAATACCAAATGCAAGGCTATAATTCTCTACCCAATTTCACTCACAAGGTTTGCTTCGACGCGTGGCTATGGTAAAATGCAGTTGCCCAGAATGCCACGCTGTGGGATCGAATCCTCGACTTTGTGATTGTAGCTGTACCTGCGTCCGTAAAATAGTTATTTTGTTTAGTACGTGAGACTAAAATACTTAACATCTGACATTAGATGAATATATAATAAGAATAATATGTCTTATTTGATGAGCGTTACCGTCGGACTCATACGTTACACAAATTATTCACAAGGAAACGTTAGCGTGGATTTAAGGACACAATATATTTATAATACCTGAAGTCTAAAGAGCAACTAATGTTCTCAGTTAATTTATTGTGCATCATTTTGTCGTAATATTTTTGATATCTAACATCTATTATGGGTAACAACTATTTAAGGAATTATTATTTATCATTGTTTACACAATCACAGGTTTCAAGATTATGGAAAGTGAATAGAAAGAAGATACTTGGTCACTTTAATATTGAGAATTAAGAATAAAATGGGCCTAATTATTTCCTAACATCTCACTTGCTCAGCGTTGTGTCTATTTAACACATCCAGTTAAGGTATCTAAATATAATAATACCTGATGTTTGTTGGTCCGTTGTTGGTCCGTCCATCACGATAGAGAGAGGGGAAGAGAGAGTAAGAAGGAATAAAGGGAGAATTACCTGGGTTGAAGGAGGATGAAATTATACCGTGCAAAGGGGCAGGCAAAGAGAGTGAGTGGGTGTGAGTAGCATTCACAATAGGAACGCGCGCGGACACACACACGCTCAGACACACATACACAAACACACACAGGTTTAAACTTCTATAAAGCTTCGTAAATTTCAACATTAAAAACATGTTACATTTACGATCGTATATTTATATTTTTCGTAAGACGTTTGATAAACTATGGAACAAAATCGGAGACATAATGTATTATAGATATACAACATATTGGTTATATTATTCGTAACATGTTTGACTGGTAAAAAGTATTTAAAATTGATATGTATACTGCTGATATAAACTTTTTGAATAATTTTGTGTGGAGAAAACACTTAGGATTGGGGTGATGAGGTGAACAGATTAAACCAAAGCAAACATATTATAAAGTTTCTTAGTGACATGGTATGTATTGTAGTTTAAATTCCATTAAATTTCATTCAATGTATTTCCTTTCAATTAACACAGTACACTCCTACATATACATATATACATATATATATACACAAACATGTTCATTTACAACATTATATGAAGATTCAGTCCACAAACTGTGCGTCATGCAAATATTTCATGATCCCGGTGTGATTTGCCCTGAAAGATTTCCCACAAAATTATTTTTACAACCACACAAATTGTTCAGCTTTTTTGGAATTCACAGCCCAGTGGAGTAGCTACTGTACTTCGTTCACTGGGACTATGGGTTCAAGTCCAGCTATATGCACTATTCTCTGATAAGAAAATAAGGATATGGTACTGCGTTTAAGATTTGTTAATTTTTTACCAACGTAGTTGTGGCATAGCAGAATAATATTTTAGATAGATTATGCTTTTGATTTTGTTCCATAGTTAAGCTACCTTAAAGTGTTTGCCATATATACATTATTTTTTCAACACATTTTTAATAATTTTAATAACATAGCCACAATGGAAGGGTAAACAGAAGTGAACCAGTATTTTCCCATAGACAATTGTATACCCCTAAAATTACCCGTCATATGACGGGTAACACTCTATTTTGTAAATAAATATCATATTGAAAAGTAATGCATGGCTACAAGCTGCGAAAATGTTGTAAGTTTAACGTTTCATTAAGTGTTATATTGAGCTGAAATTCTACCATGAATTAACTTTGAGACACACGCTCTTGAAATACACTTTAATGCATGCATTTCATTAGGAATTACCGTCAGTTAATTTTAACATAGTTGGGCATGATATATAAACATTCATTTCTTTCAACTCGAGAGAAAGCTCTATAATTGTATAGGAAGGAAGAGGGAAATAGATGTAACATAAAATATATCAGAAATCGAAATGGATTATACGGTTGTCTTAAAGGAAATTTATGGGGGTTTTAATAATATATGATTAAGGGTAATGCTAATTAATTACGTCACTGAAAATTTAAATGCAGACTTCGTGCTCGTCTTTCACCCACACAAGCACGATGGAATAAGTCCCAGTGATTTACTAGGTCGATTAAAATAATGTAACCCTACACTCCAAATGCTGTGGTAATTATAGTCGTTCGAATTGGTACACTCGTTAGTGCCTCGGACAGAATGCCTTGCAATATTCATTCTGGCTCACTGCGCTCTGAGTTCAATTCCCGCCGAGGTCAAGTTTAGCCTTCCATCATTCCGGGGTCGAAAAAATAATGTACTAGTCGAGTACTGTGGTTGTTGGCCTTGTGCCTATGTTAGAAACAATTATTATTATTAGGAGTAGTAGTGGTAGATGTAGTAGAAGTAATAGCAGTAGTAGGCACGGTAATATAGTTAAAATGTTCGCTTCACAACTACGTGGTTTCGGGTGTGACATCACTGCGCGAAACCTTTGGAAAGTGTCCTATACCACAGCCTCGGGTTGACCAAAGATTTGTGAGTGAAATTTGCTGGACGGAAACAGTGAGGAAGCCCGTCGGAATGGCTGTTCATCCTCTTGATTGGTAGACTTAAACCGTCGACGAGTTTTACAACGCCAACTCTCCCTTGGATGCCTTTACCGGAGTACACTTTCTTGCAATAATTCGTCCTAGATATCTGGTTTAAGGATACCTTCCTCCCTTCTGCCTACCAGTCTCAGAAGAAGTGAAAAGTGTTATGTGTTTGCCTGTCCTCCTCTGACTAAACTATAAAATAAAAAGAAAGGACAGTAGTAGTAGTAGTAGTAATAATAATCCTTTCTTTATTGGCCTCTAAGAGCCCAAACATGCAATACAATAAAACGTGGAAAACATGGGCTTACAATACATGTGGGGTTGGACAAAGTTATATAAAAACGAGGGGAAGGGTGAGGACATTATACAAATGACGGGTTAAGAATTTAATAGAATGAGAACATGAAATAAATATGAAATTATTTTAAATCATACATTAAATGAAACAAGATATAATTGTAAAAACATAAAAAACATCTAGGGTTATTCACCCATATAAAGGCGAGAACCCACTGGTTAGGTCGAGTCAGAGCACCCCACACATCTTTTCGCCCACCAAACATTATACATTTCTCGTGGGTCAGAGAAGTCACCCATGAGCATTTTTTCGTTAAGCTCGTCCACGAAAGGACCCACATCCTCTGGATAGAAGTATGTAATTATGTGGTAAACCTCCTTTGTGGTTCTTACCAACAGTCTATCCTCTGCCTGCTGGAGGGTGTACTGTTCCAGTCCTCTTTCCATCCACATATTAGGTGGCTGGGCATCCTCTAGTTCAAACAATAAATCTAAAAGTTCATTATTACTTACTCTGATGACTGTGAAACTAGATGAGACCCACAGTTCAGGTTTCTTTGTGCTTTCCGAGAGGGCTGGTTCCCCTTTTTGTTTTTTTGCTTCCTTTTTTCTTTTCTTTTCTTCTTTTCCCCAACCATCTCCAAGTCTCTCTGAGGCTCCATTTGGTCCACCTCCTCGCAAGTGTATGAGGTGGTTCAATTAGGTGGGGAGTTTCGACAGGGACCGAGCACGAGGCAACTATCTCTACCATCTCCAGACATGAAGAGGGTGGCTTCGCTTCTGGGACCGAAGGCGGATTGGGTTTGCCGGCCATTCCCGGAGCCCGAACCAGAGGTACAACTGGCAGTGCTACTGGAACAGCAGTTTCCGGAGTTTGTTCACTTTTTCTTCTCCTTTCTCGCTCCTGGGGACAGAAAGCTCTGAGATTGATTTTTCTTCCACAACTATAATAACTAGGCTTTCTGCTCTGCACTGTTAGTCGTATTGGTTTAGTTTCAGTACCCACAATGCTTCACCGCTCCGGTATGGCCTTGTGGTTCTGAGTGGTCATAAAGACTTGTAAGTCCATGCTGAGCCCTCCCGCCCACACATCATTTCTTATGACTTTTGCATTCACTAGTCGCCCATATTGCTTTACAAAGGTGTACATGATCCCGGGGTTAGTGTCACTTATCATGCGCCTGACTGTCACTTGTCATGCGCCTGACTCTCACTCTTGTATTGCGCTGCCCTATGTATTGGAGTACAAGCTTATGCGCCGATGATTCGCGCACATTCTCTCCTTTTTTCTGTGCCTCGTTCTCGGTCCTCAAGGTTAGGCACATAGTGCCGTACTCCTTACCCCTGTCATTATGTAAAATGTCCCCCTCCCACCAGATATCTGTCAGGACTTCTTTTTGTTGTTCTTTAGAGGGCAAAGAATAGCCCTCCCCCCTTCCTCCGTGAGACAAAGATAAATTTATTTTCTCCTTTCCTGCTTCTGAATGTATTCTTCAGGCAGATGATAGAGTCTTTATGGAAACAAGTTGTGCCACTGTTCTGTTTCGGCCTGTAATTTAGTCTGTTTTACTCAGTTCAATAGCATTCTTTCAAGGTGGGGGTGATGCACGTTTAACGGGACGCCATTATTGATTTCTCGTTGTATGGTGTAAGAAAGAAAATGGAATTATTTCAAATAACACTGACCTTGTTGTCACATCCCGGTGCGGGGTAAACTTCAAATCGTTCAATAAATGTTCAGAATGAAAATTATTTCCTTCGGGTACACATGGAAATCATCGAAATAATCTCAGACAAAATTTAGGCACGTAAGAACTGGTGAGAGTCAAATAATAATAATTAATGATAATAACAATAATGAAGACGAAGAAACAACTAAAACAAGACGAACAATATGCATACCATGACAGAAAATATCATCGAAAACAACAATGGTGACAGGGAGTCTGGTTATTATCCTATTTCACGCAGAACAGGATGCTGTGGAAGGTAAGTAATGCTCTAAAACCATTATTTATATATTTATATATAGGCGTTTATGTTTCATTCTTTCTTACGACATCAATCCTTGCATTTCAGTTGGTAAAACATTGTTCAACTACATTTACTGATGTTCTTGTATTATTAATTATCATTGTTGAAATATTGTTTCTGATTTGCAGGAAATTTAACGGACATTTTTCCTCATTACCAACAAATGCCATAGATTTTTAAAATACGGACGTTGTAATATTTTTACAAATAGTACATAATACATCTTTTATCAATAACGGACATTTACATTATACGATGTTCGGATTCGTCAGAAATAGTGTTTAGAGGCAAAGGAAACAACTAAATACTGTGATCTCACTTTTTCACCTATCTACCTTATTAATGATGAAAAATATTACAATAATTTTAACGAGAATAAGAGTAGCAAGACCTCTTTTGAGTAATCACAATTACATAACTTTATAAGGAAGATGGAAATGTTTTTTTGTTTTTCTTATATTCATTATTTTTCAGAACCTACTTGCTAACATGACACCAAATAGGATGTAAGATAGATTAGCTAATTATCTACAGTGCTTTCTAGAACAGCAAATGCAGGCTTCCATTGTTTACAACACATCACGTTGCCAGACGGAAAGAATAACTATTTCAAAAACGTGCGTAATACAAGATTTTATATGGAAATTGTGGAAACCATAATTATCTTTCCCATATATCATGATTCATATATACTGGTATAACTCCACGTAATACAGTACAGTGTGTACACTCTTATATTATACAGCACTAATATTCGATACTGAAATATCTCGAGATTGTCAGGATTTAGTATCTCATATATATCTATTCTCAAAACCTGTTCACAAAACAGTTGTAGGGATACTCTTATACTATCATGATTGTCAAAGTTCAATACGCAAGCTATTTTACAAAAACAACAATAGTAATACAAACAAAAGTAACTTCGATATTCGATATTTCAGTTGATTTAATTTTCAAGGGTATTGGATCGCATAACGTCTATGCTTTTCTCAAAAAACGTTGGTATTTTAAATATATTAATCAACATGAATTTTGATTTCAAACCATATCACAGTCTCAGTTCAGTGGTGGATTATAAACCTACACAATTGCCCTACAATCGTCTAAGTGCCCTGTATTAAAATAAGAAATACCGTATATTTCTTCTTCTATTTGCTCCCTTCTCTTAGGAAAGAAGCAATTTAGCGATGAACTAAATTATGACAGCTATGAATCCCAGTATGAATCACTTCATTTAATACTTTTTGGTGTATTATGGTGTCAAATGGTACATCTCGATCTATCATCCCTAAAAACAAAGAAATTAGTATACTGTCGCAAAATAGCGACGGTACAATCCAAGGAGTTGATTATAATTTCCTGTTCTAGTACTTACGTATCTAATTTTTGGGGTAATTCATAAATGCCATTATTACATCACCCATATTACAGATGGACACAGAGTGTTTTTCTGCTAGCAGTGGCTGAGATCATAGTTGATTTTGTAGCAAAGTTCACAAACAAGACATAACACATGTGCATACATTGTTATTTTTTTCTTATTCAATTTTAACTCCTCCCATTGATATACACATGTGAATGAGTGCTACTTTAGAAATTACTTGTTCCTGACACACTGCCATCTGAACATACATTCAGATACAAATGTATACATACCGACACAAGTGTTTGCATATGTCTATGCTTGAATGGAAGCTAATGTATTTATATTCAGAGTAACTTGTATATATCTCAATTCGCAATCATGGACAATAAACAGAATTCAATAGACAGCCGAGTGTAATCTACTTTTTTTCACGCTCTAATTTTGATTTCAGGTTTTTTAATTATTCGAATACTGCATTTATCTATACATATACCGTACTACATCGATCATCTGTTCCCGCAATACATTATTTCGTTCGATAGAAGATCGATTATCTAAATATTTATATTAAAATTGCCTTTGACTATCTACGTAGGATAATAGTGATATCAGTTCTCATCCTGATGTTGTAAGTCGGGTGAAGTAATTTCACTTCGCTTACGTCAATAATAGAACGCCATTGAAAGACTCACCTGTGGCGCGCAGCAGTCAACGAGAAACCGTTACATTACGCACTGTGAAATCTGCGTTCTCTTCATTCCAATGAGTGTTGCAACAGGTTCCCGGATTCTGATTCAGACAATATGTGTGCTACCCCAACCCAAATCCTGCCATACGTTATGAATACGAACTCGTTGAGATCGTATTCAATTGCGATCGTTTCCAAACTGATACCGATTATACTTTTCGCTTGAAAAAGAACCTGTATAATTGATTATGCATTGCATACATCTATTTGGTAAAACAACCCCTTTCAGCGCACAGAAGAGCATTAGTGATTACGGTATAAACACAACTTCAGAAAAGAATTAAAAACAATATTTTACGATAAGAAATATTGCCATACGTATAAATAATAACAAATATATATATCACTGAAAGCTGATAAAAACAAAACAGATGAAAATAATACTAGCAGCTTCTTTTCAGAAGTACTTTTACCAAATTAAATTATTTCAGATTTACAGATAGTGCTATAACATTCCAAACACATGCTGCGTTATCAGAATTGAAATGTATGGCAGCATCGTAGTTAGCTGTTCAATATACACTCTATTTTTGTTTTCGAGGATAATAATTCCACACAGACATATATTTTACTATGTATGGTGAGTATGAGAAAATAATTGTTAATGAAATGGAAGAATAAATTGAAAAAAAAGCATTTTAAGAAAATACGTGTCGAGGCAAATAATTGTTTTCTCTATAGCATTGGTCAAATATGTGTATTCTTCTGTAGAATGCTGTTGCTTTCTACTTTCTGACCAGACTACATTTCTTTCACAATGGTACAACATTACTCCACAATAATTCCAGCGTAAAAGGTAAAGATATAATTCCCTGACCACACGTGTCGTTGTTTATTCATTTTTGTTAAGCGTATTCCTATTATAACATGTAACACATTGATACATTATATATCTTAGATAACGGAAAGATTTTCTCACGGTTCACACACGCAAACACACATACACACACACATACATACACACACACACACGCACGCACACGCACATACGTATATATATATATATATATATATATATATTCTGTAAGGGCAACATTTTAGAATCGGCATATATATGAAATCCGTTGT
>JAOPJM010522736.1:0-10550 GCA_027124095.1 Muusoctopus leioderma
AATGTCTCATGGCATGAATTGGAATGAAAAAAAATTGTAGCCACTTGATTTTGAAAATATGATCACCTACCCCCTACCCCTACATATAGCAGCAAAATATACAGGGTTGACTACATTTTGTAAATGTTGAAGAGTGTGCTGAGTGTAGTTGTTGTTGTTGAGGCCCAGGTCATCTTTGATTAAAGTTGCTCTGGCCATGACCATCCTGTCTTTTCGTTTTTTCAGACAGTGTATCAAGTACTACATTATCCAATGTGTCTTTGCTTTTTTTTTAAGATGGCAGGTTCTGATTTGAGGGAGGTTTGGTGGCTATTTCTAGTAGGTCGAGCAACCACATAGGTTCCCTTGTGTGTGTGTGTAATATTGTGTATGAGTGCGACTATTGATTTCATATCTTAAATTGGTACCGAGGCTATAAATTTGTAGTCAGAGTGCATAGTCACTTGAATTAATCCAAGTACATGACGGGCATTTATATTTTATCAATCCTGGAAAAGTAAACGATAGGGTTGTCCCTGGTAGGATTTGAATTCAGAATGCAGAGAAACGACACTAAACACTGTAAGGCACTCAGTCTAACACTAACATTTCTGCCACTCCACTGCTTTTCTGTGTGTTATGTGGCAAGTCCCATGGCACATAGGTGGTAGGCCCCCTGGCAAATCAGGTCTGTGATCCATGTTTGAATCTAGTAGCAGCTATTTCACTTCCAATGTGTCCTTCTCTTTTTTAAGCTAGTATTGTGTGATTTAGCTGCTATTTCTAGCGGGCTAAGCAGCCAGATAGAAGCTCCCTCATTGACAAACTACATGTTGTTCTTTAGTCCCAAATCAAGCTGACTTATTGTTAAAGGCATTCTAATCTTGATCATCCCGTCGTTTCTTTTTTTTTTCAGACATAGTATATCTAGGACCACATTATCCAGTGTGTCTTTCCTTTATTTAAGATGGTAGTGTGTGATATGAGGGAGATTTAACTGTTATTTCTAGCAGGTCGAACAGCCACATACAGGCTCCCTTGTTGGCTCATAATGAGCTCTGTTTATCACAAGACGATAAATACATATTTATCTTTCTATTTTCTATTTAACCCTTTCACAGCGTAATTAAATTTGGGGGTGTCTGCTTCTCACAGCATAACGAGAAGTTTATTCAAGGCCGTGGGGTAAATCCACTTTCTGCAGTTTATGGTAATAAAATTTTGTGCACAAATATCCGCTTAGCACAAGAAAAGGGTTAAAAAACCATAGTGACAACTCTTAACATCCTGTTCAAAATTTTCCAAGTCCTGTAATAACTGAGCAAAAAATACCTAAAAATGGAGGGTTTTGCTGCTTTTTTATTATGAAATTTACAGGTAAGAAAGACAGGTGCTTCAGGTGTTTTCACACAAAAATATTTCACTTTCACCATATATATAGCTCAATAATTCATATCAATCTGATAATGTGGTGCTGTGTGGAACCGGGTCCTACAGGATATGTGGGTATGTGTATGTATGTATGTGCATGTGTGTGTAGATTGGTAGAATCATTAGAGTGACATTTAGTTCTGGCCCTTTAAGTTCTGAGTTCAAATCCCAGTTTGGCTCGGTCAACTTTTCTTCCCATCCCTCTGGGCTCATAAAAAAAACATAAACTATCCATCGATTTAAGTGACTGGTACTTATGTCTCCCAGGTTTCTTCAAGCAATGAGATTACGGCTGAGAACCTTGAATGAATCTTCTTAGTGCTGCTTGCACTTTAAGGGTGGATGAGGCCATAAACCTCAATGGTCACAGTATTCCTGTGAGGAGCAGCGACCCCGGGTATTATTAACTTTGAAAGATTTGGTGACAGAATAATGCCACACAAATCCAATAATTAATGGGGTATGTGAAAAGTCCATCATTGTGCCTGATGCAGATCGACAAAAGAAGTGAATGTGTGTGTGTGTGAATGTGTGTAAGAACCTGTTTCTGTGGCATATGTGTGCATCTAAGTGTGTGTGTGAGTGTGGTAAAATATTTCCGTGATATATGCTGGTGTTGTAGAATTATGACCAAAGCAGTTCTAGCCATGACCATCTCGACTTTTTGCATGTTTAGGACTACACTGTACAATGTGTCCTTCCTTTTTTAGGATTGTAAAGTGTGATTTGAGGGAATTTGGCTTGTATTTCTGTGTGGTACATTTGTGTATGTGTGTGTGTGCGTGTATGTGGTAAACTGTTTGTGTGGTACGTGTGTTTGTGGTACATGTGTGTCTATGTGGTAACATATGTGTGTAGTGCATGTGCATGAAGCATGTATGGTACATGTGTGTGTGTGGTTCATGTGTGTGTGTGGTTCATGTGTATTTGTTGTAACACATTATTGTTCTTTAGCCCCAAGCCTTGATTAAGCAGATCTATGATCAAAGGCATTCCAGCTATGAAAATCCCATCTCTTCCTCCAGTATAGTGTACCTCGGACTAGATTATCCAACATGTCCTATTTTTAAGACAGAATGGTTTGAGGAAAATTTGGCCACTATATCTAGCAAGGTGAGCAACCACATATAGACTCCATTGTTGGCTCGTATAGTAACATGTGTGTGTGTGTGTGTGGTAATATGTTTGTGTAATACATGTATGAGTGAAGTAACATGTGTGTGTGTGTGTGTGTGTGTGTGTGAGATATGTGTGTGTAGTAGCATATGTGTGAACTTCTTAACCACACAACCATGCCTTGCTTGTGAGATATAAGTGTGTTGTATATGTGTACAATTGCATAAACCTGTTATACATATACCACATAAAAATGTTACTGCACACTTATGCTATATACAAACACGTTACCACATATACTTATTACTTGTACTCTCGTCTACCACGCAAATCTATAATATAAAATATAAAAACAGAGGATGAAGAATAAAAAGCAAGCATTAGTCATGTCTGTGAATCAAAGAACAATATTTGATTACACTGAACGGAAGAAATATGAGTCACTTTTGAAAGGCTTTATTGACTTTATTACATTAGATCAACTGGTTAATTGTTCCAACAGAAAACTAACAGTTAAGAGCAAGAACAAAAATATATTAGATAGAACAGAGACATGTAATATTATATTAGACATGATAAGCATGAATTTGAGACAGAAAAGAGAAACAAAACCTCTGATGGTGCACCTGTTGTTCTTTTTCTATCTCAAATTGATGCTTATAATATTTAATATCGTTTTACGTTGAAAGTCTTAGTAGTTAGTTAATTCATTCAGAAACATGTAAATTCTTTGTAGAATATTCAGTCATTGTACTCTTGGGTAAGCATAATAACTCTGCTTGCTTCAATTTGCCTGGCTGTGGCTGACAACAGTTTCTACTCCTACATCATACATCATAGAATGGACATTTGGCTATGAAAATAATTGTTCCAATAAAAACTACTCCACACATGATAGAATGGAAAAATGGATGTAGAACAATAATAAAAAATTAAGTAATTAAAAATAAATGAAAATACATAAAGTTACTTTCCAATGATTAAAGTCTCAAGTTAGGTGACTAAATTACTCTTTTCTTGTTTGGTTTAACAGGATTGATCTGTCACTTTGATATTTTCGACTTCTTTCATTTGCAGATATTAAGAAAGTAAATATTTTGATCTACATATGCATTGTAAGTATTATGAAACCACCTTCAAACTCTTCTGTGTGAGGATGATTTATTTGTTTTCTTTCTTCTTGTTCCTGAAGACCAACATTTTACTGTACCTGGTACCCAGTACACAAACTGGTTTCATTCTGAGCCAACAAGAGAGCCTCTATGCAATGCAATCGCTTGACCAGCTAGAAATACCAGCCAAATCTTCTTCAAGTCAAACCCTACCATCTGAAAAAAAAAAAAAAGGACACGTTAGATAATGTAGTCCTTGATAGACTACATCTAAAGAAATTAGAGGATGGTCATGGTTGGAATGCCTTTGATCATATCATAGGTCTACCCAATTAGAGCTGACCAGAGGCTAAACAACAACAATTGGTTTCATTCCTAGGTGCTGTTATTTAACTTTGATACATTAGACAATATAGCCCTAGATAGACGTTTGAAAAAAATGACAGGATGGTCATGGCTGGGATGCTTTTGATCATATCAAAGGTCTGCTCAATTAGGACCAACCTGGGGCTAACCAACAACAGCAACAACTGGTTTCATTCCTAATTGCCACCATTTCACTTCGCTAACACCACTAATGCTCTCAAAAAAAATATGAACATAACACAATCTCTTTTCCCATATACTTGAGGCCTTCTACCTAGATAAAAAAGAATAGTGTTTCTGTATAAGTGACAAGCATAATGGCACCAGGGATACCATGTCTGTGACTGGTTGGTGTTGTTGTTTAACCCTAAGTGTGTCTTTGACCAGGCAGACCCATAATCAAGGACATTCCAGCTGTGACCATTCTGTCCTTATGTATATCCAGGACCACAGTGTCTAACGTGTCTCTCCTCTCCTAAGTTGGTAGGGCGTGATTTGAAGGAGATTTGGCTGCTATTTGTAGCAGGTCCAGCGACCTCTGTGACCAGGTTTTGATTATTAGTTGAGAGCCATGACAATTCAGTCAAGTCATTAATGACCTTGAGAAAGACATGAAAATCAAACATCATTTCAATATTTCCATCATATTTGTTTGAACTGTTGGAAATTTTAGTTTCCCCTAAAGAAAGTAAAATAAAATATATAAAGTGTTAATTACGATTCCAGGTTGGTAATGGACATTAGTAACACAAACTGGATGCTCCATGGTATAAGGCTGCTCTGATTTTACGCTGGTTTGATTTACGCCAATTGACAATAACACCGGTTTGAAAATTGCCCAAATTGTTCATATTTTTACTGCTAATTTGGATTTTGAAGTTGCCTCCCTTGCCTTTCTTGTCAAGAACTAACCATTATAACTAATGATTTTTCTCCTCACTACAAGTGTAATTTTAATTGATTAAACGTTTGGTGAGGGGTGGGTTCACTACATTAAGTTAGCCCCCCCCCCCTCCCACTTAACTATATGTTCTTCAAGCAGAAGGCATCCCTGGGGGATTTTTTTCTGAATCCTTAGGTTAAAGACTAGATTGAATGTCTCGCTGGTCAACTGACTTGAGAGAAAACTTAGGTCAGAGAGGATGTGGGGAGGATTGAGAGGTGGGGAGAGCAGATCTATCTGGTATTGTGAGGAGGGAGTATTAGTGTATCAGTCTGGTGTACTTTATCCAAAAAGCAATCTACTTCGAGAACCGATGTGTACACTTTACTCTAATATTTCCTGTGCACCCGATGTATGTTTGCCATAATATTGATTAGTTAACTCTTCTTTTTTTGTGTAAATAATTAACCCCACACCACCCAACATGCACTAAAAACATCAATATGTACGAACCAACAAGGCAGCCTTTAAACAGTCACTTGACCTGCTAGGAATAGCAACCAGATTTCCTCAAATCGGACCCTACTGTCTTAAAAAGGGAAGGACACATTGGCCAATGTAATCCTAGATATACAAGAAGACGGGATGGTCATGGCTGGAACACCTTTGCTGATAGGTCTGATCAATCAGGACTGACCTGGGGCTACACAACAACAACATCAATATGTACTTTAATGTAGTTATGTTATTTTGCCCTGATCGAGAAGACCTATGATTGAAAGCATTTCAGATGTGACCATTTCGTCTTTTTTTTTTTTCTTTTTCAGACATATCTCTAGGTCTACATTAGCAAATGTGTAATTCCTTTTTTAATATGGTAGGGTGTGGTTTGAGGGAATTTGGCTGCTATTTTTAGCAGGTCGAGCGACCACATAAAGGCTCCCTCATTGGCTCGTACTTTAATGTAGTTGCTACATAACCTGGACTTCTCTTAATGTTAAAGCAGAAAAAAGGAAAAAGAAACAAATAGCCCCCCCCCCCCAAAGAAAAGAAAAGGCAATAAAAAGAAGAACAAATACTACTCACACTAAATCCCTAGTTATGAAGGGGTTTTCCAGTATCCATTACACATTTTACAAACTTATTGACTAAATTCTTCTGCTTGCCAGTCCTCCCAGTTTTATTTATGAGATTTGATTTTGGCATTAGTTTGGATCTCACCAAAATTGCTTTAGTTACTAATGCCAATAATCAATCATTCTGCAGTATTAATTGCAAAACTAAATAGATCTTACTGTTTATTGCAACGTTATTGATGTTAAATTATGTTAAATGGCTATAAGACTTGAACATTCTGTGTGGTTGCTATATGAAAAATTTATGCCTTCCAGATGTGGTGGTGTTGACACAAATTGCTTCTTCTTTTTCTCCATTCACATCTAGGATGCTTTATAGGAACATTAAATCAACCCCAGTAATTGATTGGTACTTTATTTTATCGACATCCAGAAGGATGAAAGGCAAAGCTAACCTTAATTAAAATATGTTTACACACATAGAATACATATCAACACAATTTCTTTAAGATATTGGTTGCTATAGCAGTTAGTAGTGCAAAATGCATTTAAATACTGACTGTATACATATATGTGTGTGTGTGTGTGTGT
Source organism: Muusoctopus leioderma (assembly GCA_027124095.1). Lineage (NCBI taxonomy): Eukaryota > Metazoa > Mollusca > Cephalopoda > Octopoda > Octopodidae > Muusoctopus > Muusoctopus leioderma. Next base: position 6,555 of record JAOPJM010522736.1, read on the forward strand.
ATTTGTCGCTCCGTATCTGTCTTGTTTGTTTATGTCCCATAACTTGGCAGATCAGCAATAGCAAGCGATAGAATAAGTACTAGACTTAAAAGAAATAAGTACTGGGGTCTATCTGATCAACTAAAACCTTCCAAGGTGGTGCCCCAGCATGGCCGCAATCAAATGACTGAAACAAATAAAAGAATTATGAAGGGAAACATTTCCTTTTGTTTTCATTTGGTAGTTTGTTTGCTTAATATTTCTTCCAATTATGTAATGGAATGAGGATGTACATAAAATGTGGTTCTATGTGTGACCATTTTTGTTCAATTTTTGGTGACTAATGAGTTAATGATGCTATATAACCTCAGTTAGAGTAACAAGTGGCAATATGGTAGAGTGCTAGACAAAATGACATGCAGTATTTAGTTACATGCCTCTAGATTCTGAGTTCAAATCCCACTAGGGTCAACTCTGCCTTTCTTTCTTCCAGGGTCGATAAAATAAGTACCAATTAAGTACTGGAGTTGATCTGATTACATAATTTATAGCCTTGTGCCTATGTTAGAAATCATTATTATTATTAAAGAACGGTGAAGGCGGTGGATTGGCAAAATTGTTAAAACATAGGATAAAATGCCTTGCAGTATTTGCACCGGCTCTTTACATTCTGAGTTCAAATCCTGCCGAGGTTAACTTTGACTTTCATCCTTTTGGGGTCGATAAACAAAGTACCAGTCAAGTATTGGAGTCGATTTAATCAACTTACTCCTCCTCCAAATTTATAGCCTTGCCCCTATATTAGAAACAATTATTTGAGAGCGGAGGATGGCAGGAATGGTGCAGTGCTAAACAAAATACCTTGTGTTATTTAGTTATATCCTTTCAATGCAATAAATCATTATTACTATTGGTAACGAGAGCGGTGGAATTGTAGAAACAGTAGGGTGTGTCAGAAAAGAAGAGAAGAACATAATAAATAACAAGTAGGGCTATGTCCAATGTGCCTCCACCTCTCATTAGTCTCAGAGGGCCTGTGAAGGCTTATAGGGACAGCCCCTTCCTCCAGAGCCAGAAAATAGAATTTAAAAAAAATAAATTATCTGATGAAATATCTAGTGCAATATTAACCCCAAACTTGGAGGATGAAAACAAAAGGAAATTTTTCTCTACATAGCCATGTGGTTAAGCTGTTTGCTTTGCAGCCTTGGTCTCAGATTCGATCCCACTGCATGGTATGTTGGGCAAGTGTCTTCTGCTGTGGTCTCAGGTTAACCAATTTCTTGTGAGTGAAATTTGGTAGAGAGAAACTGTGCAGAGGCTTGCTGTATATGTGTATCTGTGGTTATGTTTAGACCAGTTGACCGTTGTTGTCTTCCTTTATCTCCTGTAACTTAGCAGTTCGATAATTAGAGATCGATAAACGATAAAATAGGTACCAAACTGGAATAAGTATTGGGATCGATAGGATTGGCTAAAACCCTTAAAGCTGATACCTTAGCATGGCCACAGTCCATGCTAAAATGGACCATACAAACGAGATGTGGGCCTCTGACCCGTCTAGGAGAGCAGTAACTCTGAATAAGAACCGACTCGAACTGTGACAACCCGTCTAACACATACCTGCATGGAAAACGGACGAAATTGATGATGATGGTGATGATGTACCAGTCAAGTACCTCATATTATTGAACTAATACATGCTATCATAATATCAGTAATCCTTGAAACAAGCCATTACACTGGTAGCATTTTCATGAACAATTGCAATTGAAATTTGCTAAAACAACCAAGAAGTTTCTCTTGTATTATCGCAAGTATCAATGAGATGATGGCCAAGTGGCTTTAGGTAGATGGCAGTTGAAGGACCATGTACGCCTGCAGTCTCAAGTGCAAGAGGTTGGAAAAGCTACCGGTGGTCAATTCCGAGTATTTGTGGCTCATCACTTCTTCCCTGTATGAGGTGGAAGAGGCTGAAATCGAGGATTGCACAATGTGACATGCACTGATCAAGAAACAGCAGTTTGTTTATGGACTTGTAACCTTTCTAATCTGACAAAGGATTCTCGGCAGGTCTGGGACGATATTAAGGGTAAACATTCTCTGGTTCAAATACTTGTTAGGACAGATCAATGAGATAAGTCAACTGCTGGCCTTTTCATCATCAAATTCCAGTGCATGGCTGCATGTGTTCCCCATAGCTCCTTTGGGGAACTTTCTTCACAACGATGTCCTCCACATCAGTTTGGCCCAACACATTGGGGCAACAGTGTCTCAACCTCACATCAGTGTGGTATCCACGGCTTGTCCTGCAAACTCAACGATGGTCATTTTCTTTGTCACACCGCAATCAACCACATCATTCAACGTATGTTGACCTACAGTAATGTCCCATCAATTCTCAAACCTTCAGGCTTGAGCAGAACTGATGGTAAATGGTGAGACAGAGTAACTTCTTTTCCCATGGAAATGCAGGAAGTATCTGTTGTGGGATGTAATGTTGGTGCACACTTTCTGCTAGAATAAGTGAGAAACTGCTGTAGCTCTCTCTCTCTCTATATATATATATATATGCGTGTGTGTTCATTTTTCTCTTTTGTTTTATTAGCTGCCTTGTCTGGGTGTTCATGGACATACACACACACAAAAACACTTGTTCACAATGTCTTTTAGAAAGAACAGATCCTTTCCAGATGCGACATAAAGACAAAGCTGCAGCCACAAGAAGGCAGAAAGTAGCAATTTAAGTTAACTGCAGACCAAAGCCATTGAGTGAGGAGTTGTTGTTTAGGCCCAGGTCAGCTCTGACTGAGCAGACCTACGATCAAAGGTGTTCCAGCCATGACCATCCTGTCCTCTCAGACATTACGTATCTAGACCTACATTGTCCAATGTGTTTCTCTCTTTTGAAGAAGTAATTTGATGGAGATTTGGCTGGTATTTCTAGCAGGTCAAGAGATCACATAGAGGCTCTTCCATGTGATATATGGTATAAAGCAGGCATGGGCAACCTTTTTCGACCAGTGGGTCACATGAGATATTACTCATCATGAATTGGGCCACACCACTAAAAAATTTTTTTTCAAACATTGTATTTAATTGACCCTGGAAAATTTTAATAAAAAATCAATTTGCAGGTATAATCATGAAATTAAAAGTGCCATACAGAAGTCAAAAGGTATAAAGTATTCAATAATAAAGAAAAAAAATTGGCTGATATTATCTTTAAGTACCTCTTGATATTTTGACACCTTTCTAAGTATATAATCTTTCTCTTCAATTCCACTGCTTCATGACCTGGTAATATATGCGTGTGTGTGTGTGCATAAAAAATTAGAGGTATATAATATAAAATATCTGCACACACACACACATCTCTTACTGGTGTGTTTAGAAAACAAACCTGCATCTCCATAAAAGAAAACATCTAGCCCACAGCACATTCACACACCACTGAGCAATGAAGTGGTAGAAGTGAAGAGAAATAAAGGGAACAGGGACACCTAAAGGTAACAATTACCCCAAACCTTAGTCGGAATCGATCTAATGAGAGGACATTGACATGGTCTCTCGACCTGCAAGAAATAGCAGCCAAATCTCCCTCAAACCATACCCTCCCGTCTTAAAAAAGAACATATGGGTTAATGTTGCAATATGTTTGAAAAAAAAAAGATGGACTAGCCATAGCTGGAACACCATTGATCATACATCTTCTCAATTGGGACAAAATACCCTGCGGCATTTAGTTGTGGCTCTTTACGTCGTTTCGGGTTCGATCCCACTGTGCGGTACCTTGGCAAGTTTCTTCTACCATAGTTTCGGGTTGACCAACACCTTGTGCGTGAAATTTGGAAACTGTGTGGAAACCTATCGGAGGGACTATTTTTGGGTATCATTTCCATCCGCGCTCGAAACGATTTACCAAAAAGTTGACTCCTCTCACTCTCGTGTAGGCCCGCCTTAAGTAACTAACCGATCTTCTGAAATAGGTTGTTGTATTATCGCTTAATTTTTGTA
>JAOPJM010522744.1:0-10550 GCA_027124095.1 Muusoctopus leioderma
ACATAACTTAACAAAAGTTCTTACATAAAATTATAATGGAAGATTTAAATTTAAATATGAACACTTTAAAACAGATGATTTTTTTATCAAAGAGCCAGGGGCGGTTTCAGGCAGTTTAGTATTAAAAAGTTAATGCATTTTGAGAAATACCCTTTTGCCCATAAAATCGATATTTAGCATTCTGATCAGCTCATAAAGCATTTAGTTCAAAAGCATAATGGTATAATGGAAATTGAAAGACGGCATTTTACAAGGGGCCTCTCAACTATCAGAATTTGGAACAAACTTCCAGAGACTGTCAGAAGTGCCTTTAATCCAAGGTTATGGTAAAAGGCATTTGTGAAAGGTGCTGTGCAGTGGGATTGAAACTAGTACCTCGTGATGATTGTGAAGCAAACTTCTTAACCTTTCTGCTATGCCTATGCCCTAGTCAAAGAGAGAGAGAGAGAGAGAGAGAGAGAGACATGCACACACACACACACAGTGTATTGCAGAGATAGTCACAGAATTTCAAATGTGACATAGGAACCTCAGATGAAACGCATAGTCAGTGATAAATGTTTTAAGAAATGGCTTTGAAATGCCAACTGCACAAATACCTTTTGTCACTCTCACCATCGGAAATACAGTGAACCAGTGATTGGCCTGTTGGAAACCTATAACCAATGACTCTATTGTTCACAAATGCATGTTATAGGCAGGGCAAAAGAGAGATGCCCAGTCCTTTTAAGCAGCTGAAACGATTCTCATTCAATCTCTTGCTTTGATAATAGTAAACAATATTGAAAGTTTTGATATCCACTCTGATAATACTTATGTCACTTTCTTAACTTCCTTATGAATCAAATGGAAAATAATTTTGCAATGCTTAAGTGATATTTATAAAAAGTATATGTGTAAAGAGAGTCACTGGAACCAAATCATTTGTGTTAAGTGACACTCTCAAGATTATTCACCCTTTTATATTTTATTTATATTCTTTCCAGCATACTTCCTATTTCTTCAAACATCAGGTCTTCCTGAAACATCACAACTCAGCATCTACTCATAGCACACAAAGTTATCTTATTTCATAAATTTTACAATCTAGATTATGAAGACTGCTAAGATTTTCAATGTAAAGCGATATCAAATATGATAAGTATCAATTTGAGACAGGAAAGAGAAACAGGCTACATCAGTTGGTCTCAAATTGGTACATATAATGTCTATCACCACTTTACTATCGAGATTATATATTATATCTAATAAACACATTTAGGCAGTGGATTGGCAACATTTTGACTGTGTTGGACAAAATGTCTTGCAGTATTTGTTCTGGCTCTTTACCTTCTGAGTTCAAATCCCACAAGGACGTCTTTGCCTTTCATCCTTCCAGGATTGGTAAAATAAAATGCCAGCCCAGGGTGGTAGATTGGCAGAATTGTTAGAAAATTGGTCAAAATGTCTTGTGGTATTTGTAACAGCTCTTATATTCTGAGTTTGCCTGTGATGACACTGATGCCAAACTGTATTGGCTCTAGTCTTTCCCTTGGACAATGTTGATGACATGGACAGAAGAAACTTTCTACTTCGGCAACCACTGGTCTTTCATAAAAAAACATCTTACCCAGGCCTGTGCCCTGAAGAGGTACTTTTCAGGTGCAGATATATGGCTAACCCTGACTAACAGATGCTTTAGAATTTAAGCACATTTCATCCCAGTTGTTTATATTTTTTGAAATGTGCAATAAATGAATAGCTTACAAGTTATAGTTAAATAAATATCTGACACCAATTAGCAAGCATTCATATACATTCTGATTTAACTCATATGTCATTTAGACATTTCTTAAAACATTTGTCACTGAATCTGTGCTTCATCTAGTGTTCCTAAATTGTATTTAATCTTCTGTGACTATTGCTGCAATATTTTATGTGTATGTATGTATCAGACTAGGGCACAGGCATGACCAAGTGGTTAAGAAGTTTGCTTTGTAATCATGAGGTACCAAATTCGATCCAACTGCACAGCACCTTCTGCAAATATCTTCTACCATACCTCAGGTCAACCAAAGCCTTCTGAGTGCAATTGGATAGACAGAAACTGTGCAGAAGCACATCAGATTGACTGTACTTGTAATTCAGAGGGCAGCCTTGTAACATACTGTTGTGCTGATTCTGCATGAGGAATACAGTAAGGGTACAAGTGACTCTGGAATACTCACAATACAGTATAATTCAATGATTCAGGTGATCAAACAACAGGAATACTCATTTGTCGAAACTGACAGAGGATGCATTTAATTTTTATATCAAGCTATCAATTCATGTATTACTATAGTACAAATAGTGTGTATTATGAATAAATATCTATACAGAATTATATCCATATGTATTTAGTCTAGCTGTGAAATTGAGCCCCATATGACTCATTTTAATAAGTATTCTTCAACTACATATGATTGGCATCTTGGGAATGAAAAGTAGACAGATCCTGATAAATTCTTAAGTAACAATGGAAGTGGTCAGTTCGATCCTGTTTCCAGGCTTCCAAAAAGGCCTTCATGGGGTCTAATTTCAAGTCAGGCTAATATTGAAGTGACTCTGTATTTTATCTGCTTATCTAGGGATTGATCCATCCATCTATTAATCAATAAATACATAAATGGCTAGAATAAATTTCAGAGCTAATGCAGGATTTAGTAAACAATATATATCGTTATTTTATTAATTCCAAAGTTATGATTTGGATGCAAATACAAATATTCAATACATGGCAAAATCTAAATGTATTATGTTTATATATGTATATATAGGAATAAAAAGTTCTTGGTAGTGCACAGAATAGTATATTAATAATAATAATAATAATAATAATAAGGTTAGTCAGAAGAAATAAAAGTATTGTTCCTTAGTTTATTCATATACAGGTACAGAATGTCTTCAAAATTTTCCCAAGGAAATGAAATACTGTTTAACTTTTTAACGTCTTTACATTTAAGAGTCTGTCTAGTGCTTGAGATGCTTCTGCCTCTGCTAAAGTGAGGAAGTACAATTTATTTTATATAAAAGAAAAATAGGCTCATATGAGGGTTGTGGTGCCAATTGAATAGTATGAAGCAGTCACGTGACATTTTCGGGCCAACTATGACAGCGATATTAAGTGACATGCTCGAACTATTGTGTTCTCTCTGATGTCCATGTGAAGGGGTCATGTGATCAGAGAGGATTGGTGCCACTAGCAGGTCAACCTGGTCATGTGATAAATAAATAGGTAAACATTGTTCTGAGACAAAATTAGTCAAGAAAATTGATAGTATTTTATCTCCATGCATGATTGTGTGTACGAATGCATGTGTGTGAACATTGAGCAGTAACTGCTAAAAACATATATATACATGTATACACACACACACACATATACATACATACACATACATATATACATGCCCATACATACACATACATATATACACAACCATATACATATATATATATATAAACATATATATACATATATATATACATATACATATACACACATATGTATATACATATACATACACACACACACACATACATACACATATATATATATACATATATAAACACACACACATCTACATACACACACATACACACACACACACATATATATATACCCACACATACACATATGCATGCATACACATACATAATAAATATAAACATGCACACATACAGGTACAAACATTTCTCATGAGTGTATACAATTAATAAAAAATAGTAAAAAAGACAATATAAAAGATAAGTTAGAGAAAATGAAAACGAAATCTCGTTTTTTTCGAAATTTCAAAAAGAAAAGAAATACTTAAGTCTAGTGCTTTCATCTCATAGGGACTTTTCAAGATGGATAAATTATTAATTTCTTTATGGTCATATTATTGTACGTGTTCCTTTAGGCAGAGTTGTTTAGTTTTGGCGAAAACCTTTTTATAAAATGTCTCTCCATTTCTAAACGATATGTTGGATCATCTCTTAAGCATTTGTAGAAGGGAAAAATCTTAAATTTGCTCTTCCCGCAAATTTCTAAATGTTCGCTTAGAGGGATTTTTTTTCAGTTCTGGATAACGTATTTGTTGTTTGTGTATCCTAACCCGTTCACATAGAGAGTTTCCGGTCTAGCCGATATATTTCCCCCAAGAATTGGGATAGTTTATGCAATATATTTAATTTTCTGTTTTGTAGTTCATGTCTGAATTTATCTTGAAGGATTGTCCATTTTTTAATTTCATTTCGGAACCAGTTTCCAAGTGGTTGTAATTGTCACAACTGCAAATTCCACATCTGTTACCTCCACAAGTTTTTACAAAAAATTCTGAGTTATTTTCTAAGGTGAATATTGCCCTGGTGAGAAATTTCTTGAGGTTCTTGCTGTTGACGATTGGGCTTCTGAGGATGAAGTCTTTCATTTTCGTACTTTGAAAAATGGTTGGGAGGTTTGCTTTGATGGAAATGGATATGTTTGATACTCCTGGATCATGAGTATTGACAAACGGAATTATATTCTCCTCTACCTTTTGTTTAGGTGTCCTAAGTTGAGATATATCCAGTTCCTTTGCTTTTTATATCCCATTGTTTATTAGTTTTAAGGGATATTTTTGTTGTTTTAGAAAGCCTCTCAATTAATCTAGGCACATTTGTCGTAGTTCTGGATTGACCACTATTGTGCATATTCATCTTGCCATGCAGTATGGGATGTTTTGTTTGATGTGTGATGGATGACATGAATAAAAATTTAGATATTGGTGCGTATCCGTCTTTTTGTAGAATATGTCCGTTGTAATTTTGGTATCGCATAATTTTATGAGGATGTCCAAGAACGGTAGTTCTTTTTCACTGGTTTCTATTGTGAATCTAATGGATGGGTGTATGGTATTTAGAATGTTGTGAAATGTATATAATTCATCTGTTGATCTATTCCAAAATATAAGCAATCGTCAAGGAAACATTTCCACTTCTCAACGATATATTCTTTAAAGTTTTGGTTGAATGTTATTTCTATTTCTTGATATAGTTTCTTTTCTAGGAATCCCATTACAAGATTAGCATAAGAGGACACAACTTTTGTACCCATGGCTGTTCCTTTAATTTGTCTATATGTTTTTCCATCAAAGTTAAAGGTGTTTTCCTTCTATATTAATTATAGAGCTTTGATAATGAAGTCTGTTTTGTGGTATCTGGTTATCCCGCATGTCTGCGACAATGAAATACTGCCACTTCCATAGTTTCATCACATGGAATGTGTAGTATGGATGGGAGCCGTCACATTTCTCTGGTTGCCCCTGTGGCTGTGTTCTCCATTGTAGTGCCATGTCTAGGATCATGTCTCATAACCAGGAAGTGGTCTTACTCGAATACAAGTTGACAGCCATCATTATCATTATATATATATATATATACATGCACACATACTTATTAAGGTTGCTAGGTGATAAATAACAACAAACATGTATTGATAAAAGAAATCAATACTGGTTCTCGAGTTAAATTTGTTATATATACAGATTGATTGTGAGATCAAGTTTTGCTTCTCAATGCTTATTCAAACAGCTTGAATAAGCCTTGTGAGGTGAAACTTGAAGTCACAGTTATCCCGTATATGTGTGTGTGTGTATACACACATATATATATATGACTCAAATCCTCTATTCTCGCTGTGAGATTTTTATCTGTGGTTAAACCACAGGAGCCTCAATAATGTTACAGACTACTGGACACTGGTCTTTTGGGATTTTTGTCCCTCTTCAGCATCAGGTACACTAATCATCACTGAGGCTTGAGAAAGCTAATCTTTCTTATATGCATTCAGTAAATAAAACATTTACTGATTAGCACAGACTTAACCGTGGCTGGAATAAATTAGGTAACGGCGCTAACACAGCGTGTATCAGGGTGGGGATATATGTACCCTCATGTACAATATGTTTATCTGAATAAATAAACAATTCAGCATACCAGAGGCCTATCAAGGTATGATATAATATATGATTCAAATCCCCTATTCTTGTTGTGAGATTTTTATCTGTGGATAAACCACAGGATTCTCAATGATGTTAGAGACTGCTGGATACCTGTGTTTCGGATACCTGTGTCCCTCCTCGGCAGCATATATAAACACATATATAAAGTCATGTATTTATCTTACAGGTAGATATATTGATCATGTCGCAGGAGGATATGTGACCGTTGTTACTATCTCATGAAAATATGTGTTCTCATAGAATTCTCCATAGTATATACGAACTTGTAAACTTAGTTTTGTATGTGTGTGTGTGTGTGTGTGTGTGTGTATATATGTGTGTGTTTGTGTCTGTCTAAATTATATTCTTTTCGTGTTTCACTCCATTTCTGAAATATCACACACTAATGGCCTGGACCTTCATAATCTCATATTTCAAGCAATTCTTTCAATACATATTGTCGAAAATCAATTTCATCAAGAATTCTAAAGAATTCTAAGAATTAACAAAACATTCAATTCCATGTTTGACAAAACTTTGGGAATATGTAATATGATTCTAAAAGTAAAACTAAAAATTACACTGACTCAATGCCCTCGTGGTTTACTATACTCCATCAAAAGTATTAGATAAAACTCAGCTGTTACACAACTGATTATTAACTCTCACCCTACTGTTATAAAATAGGTGGTATGGTGATGGCTGGATCGATTTTATTCATAGAAGTGCTTCATCAGGGCTGACCTGAGGTTCAACAACAACAACAACAACGAGCTAGCTTCTACTTGCTCACTCTACCAGATAGTCATAGCAGTTAATCTCACTTAAATAACATTCTACCTTTAATCATAGGTCTCTTGGATCAATACCTACCTCCTAGGCTGAACAAGAACGACAGTGAAGGCACTTCTACTGTTTTTTTTACCTGTTAGTAATAGCAGCCAAAATCTCTCTTAAATAACATCCTATCTTCTTAAAAAGAAAAAAAAACCAGGATCATCACTGCTAAAATGATCATAGTTTCACTGAGATCAGGCTTGACCTTGGGCTAAACAAGAACAACAACTTCTGGGTTTTCTATGCCCATTTCCTGTGACTGAACAGTTATTAGGTAACTTCAGCTTGCGAAGCTACTATCACGCACAAATGTCAAGCTTTCGACTCTATTCTTCAACCCTTATGAAAATATATGTCTACATTTGGGACTCTCGCCCATTATATTTCTGTTAAGTACTTTCCCATCTATCACTCAAAGTTCACAGACAACTGAAAACTCACATGAACAACTGTTGGCTATACATCAACAGGGAAGCTTACATGTGGTTGCTCTACTAGCTAAAAGTAGCAGCCAAATATTCTTCAAATCACACTCTACCATCTTAAAAAGAGGACATATTAGAAAATGTAGTCTTAGATAGACTGTCTGAAAAAAAAAGACCGAGTGGTCATGCGTAGAATGCCTTTGATCATTGGTAAGCTTGATTAGGGCTGACCTGGAGTTAAGCAACAACAACCATTATTGGCTAAAATACTGAAAACATGACATTAGTGCATCAGGTCTATCATTGAGTATGCCAGTACTGTCAAATTCTCTCCCATGTTGAGCAAACAGGGAACCTCTACCTGGTTGCACATCCTGCTAGAAATAGCAGCCAAATCTCCCCCTCAAATCACACCCTACCTACCGCAACAATTTACAAAGTATTTACACTATGCTTGCTGCATCATAAGAAGACACACAACTCCCAGTAAGCCCAATCCTGAGTTCTTATATTCAAAAGGCAATTCAGATGTGCAAATATCTATCTAGTCTGTTGAGTGTTCAACAACCAAAAACAAACGATCCTAATAAATGCATTCATTACTCAAGAGATGCCATCTGCATAAAAAAAATAAACAATAGTTAAGTTAGTGTTAACATATTTAATATAGTTAGTATTAAAAAGTTAATTAGAAATAATAATCATGTGGTGAGGTTAAGCCAATGACTAAATATTATTTTAATTATATTAGCAAGTACAAGGGACAACTCTGGCCAGGTTTCAGTCTTATTAGACTTTTTCAGCAAAGAATAAACTTCACTGTACTTGCTGAAGTAGTGATGAGAGAATCACTAAGTAAATATCGAATACTGTACATTTCTTGGCATAGAAAATTAGCATATACTTGAGAATAAATTACTCAGAGATGCCATCTGCATGAAAAACAGTATAAATTAATGTTACTATATTTAATGCAGTGACAATTTGAAAAAATTATTAGAAATAATTATTTGGTGGGGGAGTCAGTAGAATGCTGCTTGGACACAGACTGAAGCTTGATCAGCCTTGGTTGGGTCAGCTGGATGAGGGTGTATGTTGTAAGACCTGAAACACTCTGTGACTCTCAGATACAACATTGATGATGTGTCCAAGTATGTGCATCCGTAGATGTATGAAGAACCAATTATTCTGTGGCAACTATGGCAGATAACACTAAACATGTTTTGATCTTATTAGACCTCTTCAGTGAAGCATAAAGTTCACTGTATTTGCTGAAGTAATGATGTGTAAATCACTGCAAAAATGTACAGTAGTGTACACTAGCTGGCATAGAATATCTAATTATTCTGGTAAGTACAAGACACAACATGTTAAATAATTACTAAGTACTGACAGAATCTACTTTTCCTACTTTCTATGTCATCATCATCATCATCATCCTCATCGTTTTTATGTCTATGTTTCCATGTTAGCATGGGTTGGATGGAGCATTTTACGGTTGGATACACTTCTTGTCACCAACCATACTGATTTTAAATATGGGAATCATACCACTGAACTACCGAATGGCCGAGCATTTTGTCTTATGGAAATCTAAACAAACATCACCAGCCGATTTCAGTGATTAACAGTGTCAAACGATGACAAGCACACACACACACACACACACACATGTACACACAGACACACACACATGTACACAGAGACACACACACATGTACACACACGTACACACATGTACACACAGACACACACACATGTACACACAGACACACACACACACAAATACATGCATACATATACGATGGGTTTCTATACAGTTTCTGTCTACCAATTTCACTCACAAGGCATTGGTCAGCCTGAGGCTATAGTAGAAGACACTTGCCCAAGGTACTATGCAGTCGGAGAGAACCCAGGACCACGTGGTTATGAAGCAAACTTCTTAACCAAACAGCCATGCCTGCACCTATGTAGTCATAATAAATATGTTAAAACAGACTGAGCGACAAACTAGAAGGAACAACCATAAAACTGTCCCAGTGAGGTGAGGTGCAGAATGACAACCATCCATCACAGAGAATACCATGTGGCTTCACATAAAAGTGAATCATGGTGTTTTATCTGGTGCATTAGATCTGAGATTTTGAGTTGCTGCTAGACATTTACTTCATTACTACTGTGTCATAGGTCTCTTTATTCAAGACTAACTGGAGTTATTCAACAAAAACCACAGGAATTTTCTGAAATACCAAAACATTATTCTTCAGTCTATGTGTTTTCACTCTTTGTCTTCAAAGTATTATTTCTTCTTGATAATGATATTTCAAAATTCTAGTATGGCTTAGCTAAAAAGTGAAAGAACGCCTGTTGTGTCTGTGGTTTGGAGTTTAATTATTTAGTTTGAAATTGGCACCGATCATAGAACTTCTAAAATGTGATATGTGTATTATGTGTGAGTATACGCACATGTATGCACGCATGCAGTATCTTAATCAAATTAATAGAGTGAGGTGTGGAGTATCATAACTCTTTATGGAGAATAGTAAATGAAGTAGGAAACAGTGGACAAACATTCTTATGTCAATATCAGCTCAGATAATTCAGGCATTGTTTCAACTATTTTGATTAGTAACGGACTTGGGTTTAGCATAATCAAGTATGCATACACACACACACACACACACACACACAGGGGTACACACATGTACATATGCATACATAATTGTACATATGAACATGTAAAGTAAATGGATCTCTGTCAGATTCAACAATGAGTATGCCAGTTGTTTGATCAACTGAACTATATACTCATTGAATTAATAAATGATGATGGGGGTCTCCCCTACTAAACCCCAACTTAACTTCTGTAATCTCCCTAGACATGCCTCACCAAGTATGTAGTAGAGCCAAAATAACATCAATATGGTGCAAAAGAAGAGAGCCAATATCAATAGTGTTGTTGATTTTAGGTATCCAATGAGTCAATCACTATTTGGCTCATGTGTTGTTTAGCTCCAGGTCAGCTATGATTGAGCAGATTTATTATCAGAATCATAGCAGCTGTGACCATACCATTTTTTCCCCAGCATAGTGTACCTCTGAGTACATTATCTAATGTGTCCTTCCTTTTTTTTAAGACAGTAGAGTGCGGTTTGAGGGGATTTGTTTGCCAGTTTTTTTAACAGGCCAAGCAAGCATGTAGGGCAGTCATGGGCAAAATGCAGCCCGCGGTGCTTTCTGAATGGCCCGCCTAATGAAAAATTACCTTGAATTTGTTTAGTAGTGCGGCCCACCTGATGATGAG
>JAOPJM010522761.1:0-10549 GCA_027124095.1 Muusoctopus leioderma
TCTTGATTATTTTCAAACTTAATTGAAAAATTGTAGGCTGTGTATTTCATTAGAAATACGGTAACGAAAGGGTTAAACAAAATAGTTCAAGTATATTTGAGATGAAAATCCATCATCATCATCATTTTAACATCCATTTTTCGATGCTGGCATGGGTTGGACAAGATTTTTGGAACAGAATTCTACAGCTGGATGCCCTTCTTGTTGCTAACCCTTATTTTTTAAGTAAGGTATTTTTTTCCACCGATATTAAACCGTCGAACTGCTAAGCTGTGGGACCTACTGTTTACGAGGAATGTAAACAATGTGCACCAGTAGCCTAAGCTATGTCAACAATAAAGACTTTGTGGAGGCAAATGCGTGTGCATGCACACACACATGTGTATATATCTATATATGACAGGCTTCCACTCAGTCTCTGCCCAGCAATTTCACTCACAAGGCATTAGTAAGTCCAAGGCTATAGTAGAAGACACTTGCCCAAGGTGCCACACAGTGAGGTAGATCCCGGAACCATGTGGTTACAAAGTGAACTTCATAACCACACAGCCATGCTTGCACTTTGCAAAAAATAATTCAGTTATATTAGTAATTAGTTTAACTGAAGACCAATTTATCCTTTCTTCTTCTTCATCATCACCATTGGAAATAATGGTATTTGTATGCCAGTGTGATGGAAACAAATTAGTATGAACGACCGTCTATTTACAGCTTAAGTCTGGATCACTTCCCCAGTTAATCCCCACTTCACTGAATCTGGTTTTATTAATTTTCTTTCTTATCTATCAATGATCCCCAGTTGCTCATTAGCCTAATGCAGTTATTATCCATTTATTTTAAATATTCAACTAATCCCTTCTTCCTAGTATAATGCATCCCATAATACATTCCCATGACCCTGCCCAAGCCTTACTGTCCATATATGACTAAACACACTTTACACATCCTAACTTTCATCACCCAGGAAAGAAACATTTAGTTAAGATGAACATATATATATATATCTCTATCTCTCTGGACTTTTCCCAAACAATACAGTCCGCAGTGTTTACTTTCTACTTTAATTCCCTAAAGTAACACAAATATAATCTATTATTGATTGTAGTATAAAATTGAAACCAACTGATTACTGTGTATGCATGAGATGCAAGACAATATAAAATGATAATGACATTTAACTGAAAGTGAATGATTATAGGGTACAGTTGTAACATATGGATATTAAATGATTTTCTGGCAAACTTACTAAATATCATTATGAAATAAGTACATCTTGCACAATGAGCAATTAAGGTTAGATTATTATTGGTATTAAAAGGATGGTGGATAGCATAATCAGACAAAATTCTTTGCGATATTTAGTTACATCTATTTACATTCTGAGTTCTAATCCACCTAAGTTAACTTTGTTTTTCATCTATTCGGATGTCAATAAAATACTGGGATTGAATGACTTATCTCAACCCTCCCCACAAAACATTAAATTATCTGATCCCTCCCCACAAAACATTCAATTATCTGAACCCTCCCCACAAAACATTCAATTATCTGAACCCTCTCCACAAAATATTAAATTATCTGAACCCTCCCCACAAAATAAATTATCTGAACCCCCCCCCCCCCCAAAAAAAAACATTCAATTATCTGAGCCCTCCCCACAAAACAGTGAATTTATCTGAAACCTTCTCACAAAAGCTGTGGTTGTGTGCTTATGTTAGAAATCATTATTATTGGTATTAAACAGGCAGTGGATTGGCAGAATTGGTAGAGCAATGGACAGAATGCTTTGCTGTATTTAGTTAATATCTTTATGTTCTGAGTTCAAATCCTGCTGAGGTTGACTTCGAGATTCATGCAATACATCAAGTAAGTCATAATCAATCAATCTTTTTCCAGCTAAGGAATTACTGCCAAAACAATATCCCACCTTCTTACACAGACAACATAGTCTATTTCTATTGTCTGTAAGATCTCCAAATTTATTCCATATAGTATAGTTCTCAGCTTTGAGAACTTTGGCAAAAGCAATGTTATTGACCTTTGACATCAGCAAAAAATTCAACCAAGTCTGGCACAAGAACCTCCTGGCAAAGTGTGCCACGTTTATGGTCTCCATCCATCTCTCATTTCTTATGCCCAGTCCATCGCAGTGTTTACAGGGCTCTCTCCGAACTGTATTGTTTTAACACTGGGGTGCCTCAGGGTTTGGTTATGTCTCCCACATCCTTCCTTCTGTACATCAATAAGATGTTTGCAATCACTTCTAACTACAGACACTCCTCTGAAGATTATACCATGCTTCACTCTTCCTTGACCCTTCACACACTGACATCATACATGAACAATCTCAATATCTCACACCATACATACACTACTTCCACAAACATAAACTTTGAAAGCATCTCCTATGAGGATATGACAAACTAGTCTCAATCATCAGCACCAATACACATTTGCTACACATATAAAGAAAATACACTTATAGCACAAGCCAACAAGAGAGCCTCTATGTGTTCACTCGACTTGCTAAAAATAGCAGCCAAATCTCCATCAAATCCCACCCAATCATCTTTTAAAAAATGACACATTATATAATGTAATCCTAACATCCCTAAAAAGGTGGGATGGTCATGGCTGGAATGCATTTGATCAAAGGTTGGCTAGATCAGAGTTGACCTGGGGCTAAACAACAACTTAAATCTGGACAGCTATTAACTCACTAAATGGTACAAGTGAGACTGACATCAGAGTATTGCTCACATATCTAGGACAGTGGGTGCTACTGCTATATACATTCTAGAGAGTAACCAGAAAAAAAAAAAACACCTGAATGACTGACAAACCTACACTCATCAAAATGTTCCTCTCATTAGTCCATTATCTCTTCTACCATTACTACAATGGTTCCTAGTCCTTTGAACTAACTAGAGATCTAACACTCCTGCCTGAAACCATCCAATTCTTCCCCTTTCATCCCTATTGTATCTCATTTCACTAAACAGCATATTAAACAATAACCCAACCCTTCCATCCCAAAACTGCAATCCCCTGGAACTCACTTTCCATTTACATTTTCCCCACAAGCATCAACCAGCAGAAGTTCAAACTGAATATTAACTGCATCAACCTCACAACTCTGGAAGGGCTAACAAAGGCTATTACCAATATCTCCCCTCCTAAAACTAGTCAATAGAAAACAAAACTCTGATACCTCTTCTTTCTGAATTCAAATCTCACTCAAGTGAGCTATACATTTCATCTTTCCAGAATCACTAAAATATAGTAAAACCAAGCAGCTATGACACTTTGATACTTTCCATTTGTACAAAAGAGGCCTGCAATAGAGATTGATATCTTTCGATGCATCAGCCAAAACTCCATCAAATCCCACCCAATCATAAATCTAAAATCCATCCAAGTAATAAATCTAAAATCCATCCCACCATCTGTAATTCACTTAAAACCTGCATTAGTGTTTGTTATATTAGAGATATCAAAGAGAATACTGCCCTAGTTCAAAATTATCAAAAGAACTGCTGAACTATTTCTGATGATTCGCAACAAAATCTGGAACAAAATCTGCAAATATATCAATAATAGCTTTGCAAACTAATTGAATGCTATAAGATCCTGAGATCTGATAAATTTGAAGGCCTACAATTGCATGGGTTAGTGTAATCTATCATTAATAGACTCAATGTAGTCATTTAAAGGAAGTCATAACAAGGTTTCAGTTTCTGATTTCTTACATGGTTGATCCTGCTAATAGTCATATCTTATCTCAGAGATTAAGCCATGCTGATATAAGCTCAAGTTGTGAATGAAAAAATTAAATTTCAAATGGTTTAGGAATCAAATTTAATGTATGGAATTGGTCTTCAACAAAGGAAAGGGAGTAGCTGTCACATATATAGTGCTAAAACAAGTTCAGTCTGTTGACAATATTCGACTACATAAATAAGCTAGTCAGTACTTTTATACCCTAGTTATGAGTTACCAAACTTAACAAATATTGGAGTGAGACCAATAAACATCTGTTGTGCACTCACTGCCATAATGCTACATAAATAAGAGGTTTTCATGCTAAACTCAGCTTTGATAATGTCAAAGGAAACAACATTGGTTTCACCAGAGTTTTCAAGGGTGAGAGACAGTTGAAGAGTGACGTAGGAGAGCAAGACTCAACTAAATCTGATTATGCGGAAACCGTGCTGATGGTAGTGAGAGGAGAGAGAAACTTAAGGTGATGAAGAAAGTGGATGTTTCTGACTGTTTCCAATACCTTTGAGACATTGGAATTGCATGTGATAGGCAGGGTCAGAGAGTGTTTCCATAGATTGATCACTATAGACAAGCTAGCTCTGGAGCTCACTGTTTGAAGGTATTGGAGGGAACACCAAGACCAGTTGCATTGTTAGGTTGGAGTGATGAGGGGAATTTTGCCTTTGGTGACTGTGTTTACACAGTAGTGAGGTAGGGGAAGTGGAGAAGGAGAGTTTGGGAAAAACTTCTGTTATGTGTGCAATATGGAATTAGAAGAAAAACAGGCAGCAAATGGGGTGGTGTTATCAGTATGAGTTTCACATACAGAGTTATCTTAGTAAGGAGTGCCAAGTAAGAAGATTCTACAATGTTAGTAGAGATCTTTTTGACAAGCAACCAAAAGGCTCAGCTGCAATTTTGGAGGCCATGTAATGCACAAGGGCATTCTTTACTGATAGTCATTCTGTAGGCATTGTAATGATGGGTAAATTCTTCCATTGGTGGGAATACATGAGGATGAAAAGGAAAAATGATAATTAAAACACAAAAAAAATATTTTAGTCATATTTCTGAGCTGGATGATTTTCCAGTTCTTTTTTAAAACCTAAATATAGGTTCGAAATATCAAACTTGATTCAGATATAAAATATCATCCACTTGAAACATGAATTACAAGATATTACCTATATCAAGAAATAACAAAAGACTTCAATATCATAAATTATTATCTTTCAGTTTATAAAATATCATTTTATTTAAAAACAATAAGCGAAAATATTATCCAGATGAAAACTTTTAATTTTCAATTATTTTGACAGGGTATTTAAAAAATCAGGTTATACATTTAAAATCATTATGTGCAACGATTCATCAGCCACCCAACAAGAGGACATAACTCACACAGATTAATCTTTATGAGTGACAGTGATAGAGTATATTATCCAAATCAAATCAGATTATAGCACTTCAGAGACATTCATATATGATCTGACAGGATATTCAACCCACATAGCATCACAAAGCAAAACCTCTTTATGTTTAATGATTTCCAAAAAGTCTAGCAGAATACAATAATGGACAAACTAATAGTTAGTTATTTTTTATCTCAATAGAAACAAGAAATGTGAATAGCTTTCTCAAAATCAATGGTCAGGAGAAAGTTTTCTTCAGCTATACAAACAAGTCTGTAATATTGAATTTTAAAAAAAATTACAAAAAAAAGTAGAATTCATAAACTACACAAAGTAAACTCAGTTCCAAGAACAGATTTTTTTTTAATGGTTTAGTCAGGGGAGCAAGAAAGGTAGCAGCATGACTCTTTCAGAGCCTCCCAGACTGGGAGGAAGCTACCCTCAAACTGGAGACCTAGCCCAAATAAATGCTTGCAACAGAGTGAACTCTGTTAAAGGCACCCAAGGGCTAAGTCATGGTGTTAACGGATTAAGACTATCATCCAAGAACTGTTAAAGTTCCCTCCAACGAGCTTCCGCAAAGTTTCTGTTAATGAAATTTCACTCACAAGGCTTTTGGCAACCTGAGGCTATGGTAAAAAACACTTATTTGCCCAAGGTGCCACACAGTGGGATCGAACCCAAAATCACATAGTTGCAAAGTGAACATCTTAACCATAATGTCATGCATACACCCATAAAGTGATATCTAAGTGATCAAATTAGAGGATTCCTCCTCCTTGTGCCATCAGGTTGACAAAAGACTCTTGGTGAATTCCTTGACAAGCACTGGCCACTGCGATTGGTTTTTGGCAGTTCTCAGCAGGTGGTGTATAAGTTGGTTGCACATCCACTGTCTTACATCATCAGCCCACTGCAGGTGCAGTCTCCCATGCTGACACTTGCCCAGGATAGTACCAAGTGTGACAGTTCACTCGACTGTCAATAGCTGGTGGCAAATATGGTCAAAGTAATAGTTTCCGCTGGCGCACAGTGTTTAGCAAGCTGGCAAAATTGCCTACTTGGTCTAGGACATATGCATCAGTCATGTGGACTGTCCACAAGATCTGCAGTATACAGCTCCAGCTCCAGCTCCACAACTCAAAGCTGTTGACTTGATCAGCATTTAGCAGTCATTCCTCGCAACCATACAAAGCCAGTGAGTTAACCAGCCACATCTTTGTGTTGCAGGACACACCATGATATTTTCACACTTTGGTCAGATCGCTCTATGCTCAGAGACCCATACCCAGCATGTGGAAGATTTCCTTATCGCTGCAGTAGTCCACCCAGGTATTTGAATTTTTCGACTAGCTTCATCACCTGGCCATTGACCTGAATCACTGGGCACTCATTGGACCCCATGACCATTATCTTGGTCTTGTCAGTGTTCAGGTATAGACCATTCATTTCATTGGTGTGTTTTATGTGGAGCAACAGATTCTCATACTTCTCGCCACTGGTTGTAAGCAAGGTGATATCATTGGCATATTGCAGGCTACTGATCCATTCACTGCCAATTGGCACACCACCGACATAACCTTCCAGGGTCATTCTCATCACCATTTTTCCACATACATTGTACCAATCTGACAGCAGGATACAGCTCTGCCTGACACCTCTGATATGCTGAACCAGTTGCAGTTACTGCTTTATGTACAGGCTGTAGGCTGCTGTTTTGCATATAGAACATGATTCAAATCAATTGAATGGCTGGGGAAAGATGATTATCAGATGATTATCAAGTTGTAAAAATGTATACCATTCATCTCACCAAACATTTGAACTTTCTCTTTCAAAAATCAATGGCCTTAGAGCAACTATAAGTTCATTGATTCTATTACAACTATCCATAAGAGAAGTAGCTGAGCACAGGCAAATGTAGACATATGGTCTCATACTTTTAAAAAGTAAGGTATATATTGTCTGCTAAAAAATAAAAATAAGAATTACACAAAAAAAGGAAAGAAAAATATATTAAACAATACAAGGCACAGTTCTCATTCAGAATGAAGATACTAAATTCATCTGTTTTAGTAATATTTTGATCTTATAAATATCATCATCATTTTCCTCATAATTTTCATCATCATTTTATGTTTGTTTTTCCATGCTGACATGGATTAGACAGGTTGTCATGGACCGAGTCAGTTCTTATTTGGAGTTACTACCTTCCTACACAGGTCAGGAACCACATCTTCCTTGTACATTCCATTTTTGGCTAGATGCCGTTCCTAACACCAACCCCTTTACAGAGTGTACCAGATGAATTTTATCATGATACCAGCACTAGAGAGGTTGTCATGTCCTCGGAAAGAGACTAAAGAGTCCTCTCTACACTACATTACCTCTGTATGTTCACCAACCACTTTACAGAATGTACTGGGTGCATTTATTGTGGCACCAGCACTAGAGAAGTTGTCTGGTCCCAGTCCAACTAAAGAGTACTCTTGACCCTACGTCTCCATTCATTCATTCACCAACACCAGTGGGTCGACTTGTCCCTGGCAGATAGAAGAGGGAGTGAATGAAAGAAAACTAGAGCAGGAGGGTGATTTGGGAGAGAGTAATGGAAGAGAACCAGAGTGATAGCAGAGTGAGTAAAAGAAGAGAGAGAATGATGGACAGCTACCCGATGATTGTTGGTAAGGAGATTGTATAGAAACAGCATGAGTGTTGTGATGGGGAAAAGAGAGTGATAGGAGGGAGACAGGGTGATAGAAGAGGGAGTACTGGAAGTCAGAGTGACGAGAGAGAGTACGATGGGTGACAGAGGCAGGAGTAATGTGAGAGAGAGAGTGATGAAGATGGGTACTGCTTTCTTGGTATCTGATGGAACTGGGGGATGGAGTAGATGTCTAGGTATGTGTATGTTTTGCATTCTGAATTTTTGTCTTCTTTGTGTGGCTTTTGGTGACTTTTTTTGGAAAAGTGTTTATTAAGTAAGTTTGCTTGGTATTGGAGTGCAGGTATATTATTTGAAGTTATTATTGTGATATGTTGTGGCTGTTGTTAAAGTTGTTGATACTACTGTTTACTTGATATAGTGTTTTACTGCTTGGTTTCTAGCTTATGTTTAACACAAATGTTTGCCAGTTTTCTGCTTTCCTTTGGTTGCTGAGTTTTATTCCTGTTCAGTTTAGAGTTGCTGTAATGTGTTTGAAGTAGTCCCGAGTTTTTATTAGGTTGGCTATTGGCTATTTCAGTTGTGTAGTTAGGGTTGCATTTTTGTGTTAATTTGCGAGATATGTTTTTTGGAAGCTTCTATAAATTATTTTTTAATGTATGTACTGCAGTTTCTGTGTTTGCAATTGTAGTATTGTTGAATTCTGCAAACTGTCTCTTGGTGAAAGTAATTCGACCAGTTTTTTTCAAAGTTTGTGAAAATGTTTTTGTTTTGCTCATTGATGTTGTGTAATGATAATGTGCAGGTAGTTGGAGGTGAGTTGGAGGATTATTTGTCATGTGGTTGTGATAATTAGATGTGTGGAGCAGAAAGTGATGTTTGGAGAAGATTTATTGTAGTTAGCTTGGTGAGCTACATGGTTTCATATTTTGGGGGTATAGTATAGTCAATTATATTGACCCCAGTACTTGACTAGTACTTATTTTATTGGCCCCAGAAGGATGAAAGGCAAAGTCATCCTTTGACGAGATTTGTACTCAGAATGTAAAGGGATATAATTAAATACCATAGAACATTTTATCTGATGCTCTACCGATTCTGCCAATCCACCACCCCTATAATATTAATAATAATAATGATACTAACATTACTACTAATAATGATGATGATTTCTAACAAGGCCACACATTTTCAGGAAAAGAACAGTCGATTAAATCAACCCCAGTACTTGGCCACTAACTATTTTACTGATCCTGGAAGGATGAAAGGCAAAGTCAACTCCAGCAGGATTTGAACTCAGAATGTAAAGGAGCATAAGGAATTTAATCCATTGTTCTACTGATTCTGTTACTCCCTGCCTTTAATAATGACAACAACAACAATAATAAGGATGATGATCATGATGATGATCATGATGATGAGAATGACGATTTCTTTAAGATAGAAAGCATTGTAAATAACAAAAACAAAAACGCAATGAAACAACAAAAACAACTAAATAACATGAAATAACACTACTACACAAAGAAATAAACTTTTGTAAAATTAATAGGATTTAAAAATATAGACTAAACTCAACAACAGATTAAGAAGCGATTCCCACTGATAATGATAAACAAAACAAATTGACTTTTAAAACAAGAACATACTGGCTTTATTATTGATTTGCATGCTATTTTTTTTTTTATAAAAATTATGTGTAGTGTTTATAAGTGATCATAAAATATAATAAAAACATTTAAAATACTGAACATATTTTCATTGAAACACCAATATATGAACACTTAACAATCATAAAATGCTATAATAATATATATATTCTTAAATCACAGCCCATGAACAAAAAAAACAATAATTAGATAGAAAAGAGCTACAGACAATTAAACCAAGAAAAAAAGTGAAAAGAATAAAATTCGAAATACTGAATAAGAAATTTTGAAATCTAAATTATTGCAGAGGAAATTTTGAAATCTAAATTAATATTAATTAATATTGATAGCTTAATAATACACATTAAAACCAAAGCAGAATAACTTTTATTTTTAAGCAATGGAGCATTTTAAAAATAAGTTAGTCAAAGGAGGAGGGGTAGAAACTATGACCATTGCAGGTCGTCCCAGACTTGTGAGGTCAATGTGGTGGTTGATGTTCACCATGGAAACAGTTCTTTGAAATATAGAACAAGAATACTCATTTGTAGGAGTAGTATATAGATGATTGAACTGACTTGAGTGCATGACTGCTAATTATTTTTTCACCCCACCCCGCCACCCCCTGCACCCCCGAGGGATTAAGGGAAAATTCAACTCTGGAAGAATTTGAACTCAAAGCATAAAGCAGGTGAAGCATTTGAAAACTTATATAAGTAAAATAGTTACTACAAGTAAACAATTCAGATTGTTTACTCTCAGAAAATATTATTGATATTGAAAATATTGTATTATAACAATGGAAACATCAATAATCAGCAAAAATAAATTAAAACATATGATCCACAAAAATCCAACATTATTAAATTTAGATTGAACCATCAAAAACCAAATCTCAAGTAAAATCTATAATTATAAAAAGTTCCAAAGCAAAAACAGATAAACCATTATTACTCAGAATAATTAAAACCAATTACTTATTCATTAGTAGAAGAGAATTAGGCAAAAAAACACCTTAACCCGGAAAAAAATACTATAAAGCTGAAACTTGGTCCAGAGGT
>JAOPJM010522770.1:0-10549 GCA_027124095.1 Muusoctopus leioderma
TATATATAGTTGAAATTCGGCAAATTTAATTATATATATATAGTCGAAATTCGGCAAAAATTTGTCGAAAGAGATTTTATTCATTCGAGTGTATAACACCGTGACTGAAAGACAAATTTAAGTTTCGTACATACGTCATCTCGACAGAGATAATATTTCTATCGATTTGACTGCACTGATCCGGTCCTTTCGACATAGAACCAATCTGGCTGACGAGAAGTCACGTTATCCTGTGATATTAATGAACGAGGAGAGAAATTTTAAAAATACATGCCAAATTATAAAACGAGTAGCTTATAAAGGTTAAGTAAACGGAAGGAGCTTTTGTTTGCTACGTGTGCACCCATAATTAAGCTAGTCAGGGGAAGAATTTTTTGGGAAAAATATATACAATGGAAACATTAACTATAAATATAAAATCAGGGACCGGCAGAAAATTCAATTTCGATGGGATTCAGAATATCATTAGAAAGGAAAAAACATTATTGATTTATTACAATCAACTATTTCAAATTTATAGTTAAGGGAAGAGACTGTGGGCTCCTTTTAAACGAAAAAATGAAAACTAAAGTAATGTGAGCTGATGAACTGAGTCAAATAAACCTGAATCTCCGTTAATTAATATACGGTGTTAATATTCTGAAATTGGCCTATATGCGCTATTTAAACTTACGTTCAAAAGAGATATATTGCTCGTAAGAGTTCGCTAAAATTCCAACCTATCATACATTTGTCCATTTGAACACATCATAAATAAAAATATATTCCCCACTTCAAATTTGTTCCAGAGTAGGTTACAACACGATAATGAATAATATCTATACGATGTGTGGCGTTTGAATGATGTGGGGGTACTCGATAACCGATAAATTATACGCCTGGTCAACTTTTTGATAATATCTATGACATAAAATCTATCATCTATCCATGGATGTATATGCTTATGCTCAGAAAATTTATTCATCAGAATTAGTAAATTAATATAGGAAAACTAAAATATAAGTAGTATGAATGCGTATGCATTACCTCTATGTCGGATATTAGCCGGTGTACCTGTAACACCGTAGATATAAATATTTGTTACATGTACTCCTATATATTTTATCTAAATAAAGGATTGCAATATACATACCTTCAACGAATATATAATCGTAGGTAGCTATATATACGTCTTATGTTTGGTGGTTACTAAAGTAGAGAATACTATTATAAATAAAACATTATAAGATCTGTTGTTGTATGATTGCTGAATGATGCCCCCCGCCACCACACCCCCAAATAGTATGATGTAAAAAGGTGTCAAGTGAAAATCCTATGGTGCAAACATTATAATGTGTCTCAGCCAGGGTATTGCAGTTATAAATAAATTGTAGTAATGATATGTAAGGTAGAGTAACATATGGTGTGTAAGTCTGATCTCATAGTGCTCGCGAGTAAAGGTCTAGCTTACACTATCATTCATCAATAAATTATTATTACTATTATTTTCACGTAAAATAATATATTTTAGTTTTAATATGTATAAAAGAGCAGACAGGTGTTATATATACTTATAATGAAAACATACACATAAATCAATCCATGAGAGTAACAATACAGTTTTCCTTATTGGGTAGATAAAATGTGGACAACATATTTCTATTTACGATGTATCCATTGTACCAACTTTGTGGTAGCTTGGGATTTTAGCGAATTCCTACGAACAATATATCTGTTTTGAAGGCTACAAATGTTTAAACAGCGTACGAGTGTATGGACACATTTGAGAATATTTATCCGTAAATTTATAAACAAGGATAGAGGTATATATGAACATTTTGAAATGAATGACTCCACCCATGAACTCCTTGTGTCTTCACTTATTCGTATAATAGCAGAATACAGTTGTCTCAATTTATATATATATATACACACACAGTAGGAAGCCTGCACTCAGATTTTTTTCTGGAATGTACGCACCATGACTAATGGTGTATCAGATAACCTTCAAGAGATTAGCAGCAGCAGTGATTAACAACGAACTGCTGAGATTCCAAGTGGACATCGCAACACTTCAAGAGACGCGTCTCGCAGAATCGAGAACTCTACTTAAGATACCTTCTTCTGGCATGGGAAGGCATCCGACGAGACCAGAGTGCATGGCATTGGTTTCGCATTGAAGATTTCGGTGCTGAATATAGTGGAGCACAGCGAGAAAGGTACGGAGCGGATCTTCTCACTTCGACTCCACAAATCCGATGGACCTGTACACAATACGCAAAGGACGAGTTCTACGATCAACTCGCAAGGATAATACAGGAGATCCAAAGCCAGGATCAGATTTTGCTGCTTGGCTACGTCAATACTAGAGTGAGCGCTGACCACGAATTCTGGCCAAGCTGTCTGTGGCGACATCGGATTAATAACATACATGACAACGGGCAGCGACTGCTCGAGCTTTGCACACTCACAGTGGCGGAGTACATCATGTTACTTGAGAAAGCTTTCCTTACAGACCCAACAGAAGGAGATACTCGGTCGGGATTGGACTCTCTCAGGGACACCATCCACAGCACTACAAACCAGGCATTCTGGAATAAGCTGTGTAAGACACCCGAAGGGTTTGAAGTGAGCTCAAGCAAACTCACCCCTGTCATCGAGTTAAAGTGTGCTGCCCAACAAGAACATAAACGCTACTTCACCCAGGCAACCCTGCAAGCATTAAGAACAGGAAGATGTGAGGCTCAGTAAACAGCCAGACGCCGTGCAAATGACTATTGGTTACAACTCTGTGAAAGTATTCAGTTATCATTTGATATAGGCGACATCCGCAGAGTGTACGGGGGGATCAAAAACGCCATCGGCCCAACCATGCTTAAGACAATACGACTATAACTGTAGCCGGCAAGACCATCAAAGACAAAGGCAATCAGATGGAGAGATGGGTGAAGCACTACTCTGAAGTCTACTCCATAGAAAACAGTATCTCAGACAGCGCACGAACTGCTGTGGAATGCATGCATGTCATGGAGGAATTGAATGCATTGCCGACTGTCGTAGAGATTAGTAAAGCCATTGACAGTCTGCCCACCGACAGTGCACCAGGATTGGATGATATTCCACCAGAGGCCATCAGGTGCGCAAAGGGCGTCCGGTGAAACCACCTACATGAACTACTGTATCAGTACTGGAAAGAAGAGGCAATGCCACATGAAATGAGAGACTACAATATTGTCACTCTTTATAAGAACAAGGGGGACAGACGCGACTGTAACAACTACAGGGAAATCTATTTGTTGAAAAGATCTTCGCACGCGTGGTCCTGAACGGATTGCAGAATATTGCTGAGAGTGTATACCCCGGGTATCAGTGTGGTTTCAGGTCAAAACACTTCACAATCGACTTGATCTTCTCCCCTCGATTACTACAAGAGAAATACAGGGAGCAAAGACACCCACTCTACGTTGATTTCAACGACCTCACGAAAGCCATTGACCTTGCGAGTAGAAACGGCCTGTTCAATATCCTCGCCAGGTTTGGTTGTACCCCGAGGCTCCTTTAGATAGTTCAGTCATTCCACACAGACATGAAGGGTATTGTTCAGTTTTGACGGCTCTTCTTCGAAAGCTTTCAGCATCCGCAGTGGTGTGAAGCAGGGCTGTGTGCTTACCTTTATCCTGTTTGGCATCTTATTCGCTGTAATAGTGAAACACGCCTTTGGAACATCGAGTGATGGTGTTTATCTTCACACAAGAACATACGGGAAGCTGCTCAGGCTGTTTCGACTCAGGGCGAAATCAAATGTACGTGACGTTCTCATCAGGGGCATGCTGTATGCAGGATTACGCGGCACTGCCAACACTCTCCGAGAAGCAACTGCAACACTTTAAGGACAAATTCTCAAAAGCCTGCAAGGACTTCAGCTTGACCATAGGTCTGAAGAAAACTAAAGTGTTCGAACAAGGCATAGAGCAACCTCCCGCCATCACCATCAACAATTGCGAGCCGAAGGTAGTCCAAGAATTCACATAACTTGGCTTCACTATCACGAACAACCACTCTCTGGAGTCTGAGATCAACAAACCCACCGGAAAAGCATCTTCAACACTAGCCAGGTTGACAAAGACAGATAGGGAGAACAGCAAACTAACGACGCACACAAAGGTTGCAGTGTACAGAGCTTGCGTCCTCAGCACGCTGCTTTATGGCAGTGATACCTAGAGCCTCTACACCAGGCAACAGCGGTGTCTCAATGCCTTCCACCTTCACAGCCTGAGACGCATCCTTGGTATCAAGTGGACTGATCGTTGTGTCTTCAAGAGAGACATGAAGTCACTGAATATAGATGTTGGAAGTTTGAAGAGCATTGCAAATGATCGCACACACTGGAGGCTGGAACAAATCACAGGTTTAAAAAGACGAGAGGATGAGCAGCGGTTGCTACTTAAGAAAGGCAGACTTGACGAATAAACAACACCGGCACAAGACTGGCAGACACAACTTTCAAATGCAGTTGTTGCAGCCAGGACTGTCACTCTCATATGGCCCTCTACAGCCACAGCAGACTCTGCTCTGCCAACATGACCAGAGCAAGACTTTCCAAGAGCAGACCCATGGTCTCGTGAGACTAACGGATGTTGACCACCCTCATATATATATATGTGTGTGTGTGTGTGTGTGTGTGTGTGTTTATACATATATATACCTACAAATATATATATATATATATATATATACACACGCACACACACACATACATACATACATACATACATACATACATATATATATATATATATATATATATATATATATATATATATACACACACAGACACACATACGTATATATAAAGATATATATAGATATATATATATATATATATATATGTATATATATATATATACATACATATATGCGTGTACAAGTCCACTTTCAATGAATGTCATGTAATTACTATTTACAGTTTTCTCCATGTATATATCCAAGTACTGTCTAGCCTGTACACATGTACACGCGACCTTTTATAAATAACAATTGATGTAATGTATATGAGTACAGACAGCAAAGGAGATAACAGAGACAGGATAAAGTCAAACTAAATATATTGCAGTAATAAGCAAATATATTCCAACGAAACTAGTAGTGGTCTGCGGAGTCAAAATGTATTTAGTAAAGTTTGCAAATTTGGATAAGTTTGTATGCCGTGGTGAGACGAGAAATCCTGACATTTTGCCGAACAAGGACAAAAAGAAATTAATGTTTATAGTGACACTGAGAATATATACGATTAAAGAGAGTGATATAACGGAATCTTAAGGAGGGTATCTAAGCGAAAAGGGGTTCTTGATACGAGTCCAGTGGGCATTGTGACACAGTGGAATGTGGAGGGAATGACAGTGATGAGTTAAACAGTGACTAAGCCCCATTACAGAAGGGCAGCTAAAAGGTGCAACGGATATATGAGTGTCGTGAGTACATAAACATATACATAAACGTACGTATCTCAGCATACACAAATACATTAACGCAAGCGGTAAGGGAAAGAAATTTATATTGTTTTCGTAGAGGATGAAAGATAGGGGAAGCGGCGAATTGGCAGAGTGGTTAGAGCGTTGGTTCGAATGCTTTGTGCTCTGAGTTCAAATCCCGCTGAGTCAACTTTTCCTTTCATCTCTTCGAGGAGGATAAATAAAGTACCAGTCCACTACTGAAGTCGCTTCTTTTCTCTCTCTCTCTCTCTCTCTCTCTCTCTGGAAGAAGACATCGGCTGTGGTGAGGCTTGGAGAAGAGATGGGCTCCGCCAGGTTGAAATAAAAGCCCAAGAAACGCCGTATGTTGCGACGGCGTCCCTACGACTCCATTAGGAGTTAGGGGCTAAAAGAAAGAAAGGTAGAGGATGAAGATGTTGAGGTGAGAATGTGTGTCAGTATATGCATGTGTACACATTTTCTAAAGGTTTACAGTAGCGCTAAGTATATGCGTTTGGAGAATGTGCGTCAGGAGTAAAAGGTAAGACAAGACGAGATAACCCAGTAAAAAGAGTGTGTTAATAGGAGATCAGTAAAGAAAGAAAAAATTATATTTTAGTAGTGCACGAATGGTACTGCGTAAGCACAAGGGGTGGGAATGTTGCCATGCGCACATCAATACGAACTCTCACGAAGGTGAGAAAGTGAGAGAGATAGAGAGTGGGTAGAGATCAGCAGAGGGTGGGTACGAAAAGAGAAATCGTTCGTTTAAGCCTGTTGGCGAGGATATGCCGAGCGTAAAGAGAAGTCGCTTCTTATATTTACGGGCGTGTGGGGAACTCTTATACACCGAGAGGTGATCAAGGCAGTGGCTGGATGAATTGAAAGTTGGGCTACGGGTTTACCATGACTGTTATAGCGAATATCACGGAGATGTTCACGGGAACGATCTTCTAAACGGTGTCCTCTCTCGCCAATATATATATATATATAAATGCATTGCAAAGTTTGCATGTAATGCAATAGATGATATTGGATGAAGTACAGCTAAAGTTTTGAGTAACTTCATGCTAAGATTTCGGGCCTGTTATAGCTGTGGTGCTTGAATTAAGGGACAGGTATGGCATCTGCGATGAGAGTATTTGAAAATACCTGGCTGACTGTGGAGATTCTAACTAAAAGGTCGCTGAGATTTTTGTTCGTTTTGAATGAGAGAAGAGTTGGTGCGGAGAAGATCGGAATGGTTGCAGAGTCAGAGACTAGAAAGTGGAGATAACGAAGGAGTTTGCTCTTTAATGGAAGGATGACCGAGTAGAAGTGAATTCGGTCTTCAGGTGTGTTCGTTCCTGGTAGGAGTGCGATGGTTAACCTAATAGCTTGGGCTCGGGGAAAGTGCGGTATTCACTACCGATCGAGGATACCCACGATCGAATAAAAAGTGCCGCATCTCCCCAGATTTTGAACTGAAGTCCAAGTCTTTATTGTTCAACCGGTAGAGTCGGAGAAATTGAGATAAGGGGATAGCGGATTTGCTGTGCGTGTGAGTATAAAACGAAGTATACTTTAGATAGAAGTGGAAACCAGAGGGCTTGTAGTACATGGAGGTGAACAGGTGGGTGTTGTCGATAGCGACAGAGATTACAGAAGCGTATGATAGAATGCAAGTGAATTCCAATTTATGGTGAAAAGTATTTGTGTATGAGATGAAGCAACTTAGTTCATCTCTGGTGAGTAAAGTGGAGCCGACACAGTCGTTGATATATCGGCCATATAGCTCTGGAGTAAACCCAGTAAATTGCGCAAAAAGCTGGAGCTACAAAGTGGTAAGCGTAACTGCGGCTCATCTTGAGCCCAATAGCTAAACCGCTAAACTATTGGTAAACCTCACTGGAGAAGAAGATTCAATTTAGAGTGAGGATGAGTTCAACTAGTCGCCACAGCGTGGTAGTGATGATTCAAGTATGAAACGAAGCTGATTAGATTTGTCTCTCTGTAATCTGAGTTCTGATCACTCCAATTTCAACTTTGTCATTCATCTCAACGGAGCTTGATAAAATATGTATTTTTTTATTCTTTAAATTTCTCCATTAAAGAAGGAACTGGTATTCACCAAGAAACAAGTTCCCTCATTGCAAATTAGACAACTAGGTACAGTTAGATATCAGAATTTAATAAGTTGTACATACTAATGATGTTTTCCCCCTTTGTAGATATGCACATCTGTGTGTGTGTGTGTGTGTGTGTGTGTGTGTGTATATATATATATATATATATATATTCATTCTTTGCCGCCTGAAGGATCGCATGGAGCGAGAAACCCGCTGGGTAGTGACAGAATGAATCATCAGTGTCGAACGAATAAATAAACCGTACTACATGTATTGAGTAATTTTTCTCCTGATTGTACATCCAAACCTATTCATGAAACGGCGTAGACAACCAATTCGGACCCCCTAGTAATATACGTAAAAAATACTACAGTATCGTCAAGTCAAAACATTACAGAAACAAATTTTATAAATCAAAAATATCATATTCATAATATTAATTACAAGGGAACTTTGCTAGCCTTACAGCTAGAAATGACATAATTAAGTTTACGTGCCAGAGATGATTAGACTGCTAGATTAGATAACCTGTCTTGACACATTGTTGATCTCATAACATTTTTAATACGCGCAAAAACACTGAAAGATTTTTCATTCTATGCAAATGTGACTGGTAGGCAGCAAAAAAATTCGAAGTGTTATAATTACATTAGGGAATAGTACTTAAAGATGCAGCTCAGTAAGTTTGTTTGATAATTCAATTCGGGGAATTTGGGTTTGGAGAAATATTTGATTCATGTATTGATTTTAAATGGAATATTTCATCTTTCATATCAATTGATATATTGGTATTATATATTTAACACAATTGATTAACATTGAGCTTAATCTATTCATTTTCTATTTCAGGATATTTCCAAATGAATCCATATAAATTATTGAAATAAGATGCAGCATTGAAGTGTCTTGAAATGTTTGAAATGACCAAGTCAAATACGATGCAAAATATTTTTATTCTAAACTTATTCTCGGTAGTAGAATAAATATATGCATCACTTTTCCCATCTTTGCTAAAATACTTCGTTTTCATCTGTCTCTTATTAGAAAATTCATTTGGGTTGCCAGTATTTTCAGTAACAACTTTAGCTTCTCTAAGAAAACTATCCCATGTCTTACGTAGATAGTGTAGCTCAACTAATAAAGTTTTCATATTATTCACTCCCACATCAATTGTAGCATTCTTGGCTTGAAGAACAATATTACCATAGCGAATTGCTGTTAAATTGTAAT
Organism: Muusoctopus leioderma; assembly: GCA_027124095.1. Classification (NCBI taxonomy): domain Eukaryota; kingdom Metazoa; phylum Mollusca; class Cephalopoda; order Octopoda; family Octopodidae; genus Muusoctopus; species Muusoctopus leioderma. Next base: position 8,789 of record JAOPJM010522770.1, read on the forward strand.
ACAAATTGATGCCATAATAATGCACTCAAAAGAATTTAAATACGTTTTGATGCCTCATGCGTTTGAAATTGTTTCCAGAGTTAGATTCAGACTAAGTAACAACATGATTGCTTTTTTTAGGCCAGGAATATGAGTTGCGAAGGGCTTAACACTTTCAACTAATGCTGACCATCGAGTATCAGAGGTACCATACAATGAAACTCTTATACATATTTTTAGAATTTGCTATTGTTGAGGACTGCTACTAAATATATTGTAGAGATTATGAGCAGATTCAAAGAAAGTAGTGACAGGCACAATGAGACAACACAGCCAATGGATCGGACTGACTTAGAATTGCTTGACAACCATTATTACAGTGACCAGGCATGTTACTCCCGTTATCACAGCCTTGGTCATGACAGACACAGAATAGATTATCGTGTTTTTAGACAATCAAGTATTAATTTGGCCACATCATCGCCTTTCTTTTCGATTATTGTTAACAAAATCAAGAAGTATTTCACTTCATATTGGCTGGTAACTTTCATAAGATAAGCATATTGTAATACCAATGCAGATTGTTCTATATGTAACGAATCGGGAGTTGCATCCACAATTATACTGTACTATCTTACATACTCACGCTCTAACTTAGTCGGCACAACAATTAATGAACTCATTCCATGTTTTGCTAGTTGACAAACAAAACTTGTGCTGAACACTACTCTCGAGCTCTGGTAATATTCCAGTGAGTCTCCCCTACTTATTATTTACTCCTGAAATAGTAGAAAGAACAGAACGCCGTTGATGTGAAAGGTCGCTCATTAGACGACATGAGGAAATAGAATAAAAACGCTTTTTTGGCATCTACTCCGAACTAGCCAGTCACGCAAGTGTTCTTCAACATTTTAAAGATTATGTTTCATTAAAAGCATAGGAAATGTATGGCTGAAATCATCCCTTGGAAATTTTCTTGGAAATGTTTGTGCTCCCCGTTTTACAGGTCCATTAACATTGGCGGTAATAGGTACTTCTCTTTCTAATGTTCCAATGTCGTAGTCAAATAATTTAGCAGATTCACTTGGTTTACTCGCCTTCTGAACTGTCTTTTCATTAATTGCAGTTGGCTGAGGAATGGCTTTTGTCATTCATTGTAGAAGTTTGTATCGTAATTTCGTCAACACTAGTAATCTGCATAGAATCACTTGTCCTGTAAAAGGTAAGACTATATATACGATGGGCTTCTGAACAGTTTCCGTCTACCGAATTCTATTCACAAGGTAATTGATCAACCCGAGGCTATGGTAAAAGACACTTGCCCATGGTGCCGTTCAGTAAGATCGAACCCGGAACCACGTGGTTGATGAAGCGAACTTCTTAATCATACCTGTACCCATGACGTTATCTATATATTTCTTCCTCTTTTTTTCTTTCTATTTCCCTATAAATGTTTCATTCCCGAATCGTCTTTTAATATCTCTCGAAAACTAGGCTATATTCTAAAAAAATAAAAACAAAATAATTACCTTCTCATCTCGTAACTTACCTAGACCCGGGTACAATATCAGGGTATGATGTGTCCAGGTTTCCCTTCACACGGTATCTACTGCGGTAAGCAATAGATGACGAATTGAAGTTCTTCAGCAGGAATCTGAGGGCGTTCCGATCGTGCCGTTCACGTTTGACCGAACGAGCTTGCCCAACCGATTGTATACTGCTAAGATGTAGCACGCGGTAAACAATGGGCAGATAAGTCAATATAGTTCGTTCGCTCCCGTC
>JAOPJM010522788.1:0-10548 GCA_027124095.1 Muusoctopus leioderma
CCCATTAGTTTTTTCATTGTGGTTCTTGTTGGCCTATATATATATATATATGTGTCAAGGTGTAAACGAGGTAAAAAAAAGATGATGAACGAGGTACAAAAAAGTTATAGATATTAATTTAACGCTCAGGAAAAGGAGTAGAAATAGTATTTAATGTTTCGAGTTAAATTCTTCATCAGAAAGATAGAAAAAGCAAACGAATAAAGAGAAAGTGGAGGGGTAGTCGAAAAACACTTGTTTAGTAGGTCACGCCATATTAAAACAGACAACATTCTTCAATATATTTTGGATGAATACCGTGATTGGTTTATATTTTTTGCATTACTGCAAGCCAGGATTTCTTTTCTTTGTTCCGATGAAGGGTGACATATTTGATTAAATGAACCCTAGTATTTGATAGGTACTTGTTTTTCTTTTATATAAAACTACATTGTCCAATGTGTTTTTCCTTTTTAACCCTTTTGCGACCATATTTCTCATGAAATAAATACATTCCATTTCAACTAATTAATGAAGAATGTGTAGGGATTTACTAAAATTAATAACTATTTCATTATTAAGTATGGTATTTGTAACATAACTTACCAAAAGGTTCTTATATAAAATTATGTTGGAAGGTTTTGAAATTTAAATAGGAACACTTTAAAATGGGTGATCTTGTTTCATAGAACCAGGGGCGGTTTTGGGCGGGTTGGTATCAAAAGGGTTAAGACAGCGGGGTATGATTTGAATGATATTTTGTTACTATTTCTAGAAGAGTGGGTGTTTGCATAAATGCTCACTCGTTAACAAGTACTTATCGACCCGGAAAATGAAAGACAAAGTATACGCCATCCGAAATTGAACTCAGTCGCAAAGAAAATTAACGAAACACTAGAAGCTAGATTGTCCGTTGCTGTATCGATGCTGGCATGCACTGCCCTTTGGTAGCCGTCATATTATTGACGATACATTAAAACCACACAAAGTAAAGTAGTAGTGAAGAATATTTTGTTTTATATCTCACCATCTTCAAATTGCATCAATGCCGATATTGTATTTCATATTCCTAGGTTGGATAAAATAAGTACCATTCATGTAAAATGATTGATAAACTATATAGCTCTTCTCTTCAAACTTTAGTCAACTGCCAAGTAAGAAATAAATCAATTTCTTCCGAAAATGCATTCACCTTTAATTACTGATTGTTGATATTTCTATAATTGATATTGATATTTCTATAATTTGTCTTTTAAAATTACAAGGGGATTTTGTTGATTATATTATATAAATGTCGTCGTTGCTTGTGATATACACACTTTCATTTTAGATATTTAAATAATTTTCCGTTCATGATTTGGAGATGCCTTGGTGTTTCTGTCAAACTCATTAACATAGATTTTAGAGTTTTTCTTTTTTTAATTCAGTTTACTTAAATCTTTTTTTTAACAATTATAAAAGCATTAGATACGAATAGACGAATAGCTTCTAGAAATTAGAAATAGTGAATAAGAAAAACTAAATATATTTCTAACATGTTATTTTGTAAAGAAAATAATTGAAAAATACGGATATAAACCAAATGTAAAAGACATTACGTTTATGAAAGCAATGATGATATATAATTATTTGTAATTTAATATAGCTAGCTGCTTCTAAGTTCAATTAAGTTGCAACAAAATGTTTTGAAGAAACACTTTTGGCTAAATATATTTAGAAACTTCAATTTAATAAGTAATGAAATTTAATTAATAAGTTTAAATATATTGGAATATAAAATATTGGTAATTTGAAACAAAATATAAAATTGTATAAATGTCTCTTTCAGACTAAAAGAAACATTTGTACTGCTACTCAGAGAAGCCTGCAGGGAAGTGTTTCACAAATATTGTTAGAGGGTAGAAGCAGAAATAAGCGATGTGATAACTTGCAACTCGACGAGACTCATCACAGTTAAACAGTTAAATCAATGATTACTGACATTTGTGAAGACAAAATTAGAATCATCATGAATCAGTTTATGTATGACATGACGAAGGATTTTGAATAAATTAGTTACTGTAGTCAACTCTTTCACAAGTAATGACTGTGCTTAAAATAAATGATATAAGAGTGATTTGGCATAATAGATGTGATGTTGGTACGAAATTGACGTGAAATCTCTATATTCCATAATCATACTGCCTACTATAAGCTTCACCTGGTATATAGAAAGTGACATTCCAGCAGTTTAGGATTCTGGCAATAATTTGAGTTGTGTATTGATTTAGAAAAGATAGAGTGAAACTATGTCGTATATTTCATATTCCTTTCACTAAAACAAATTACTCAAAGCCTTCGTTATCTAGATATCACGTAGATTACCATTCTAGCTTTCTCCACACAACACAATTTTCCCTTCCCCCCTCTCTCTCTCTCTCTCTCTCTCTCTCTCTATCTCTCTCTCTCTCTCTCTCTCTCGACTACATTTCAGTTCGTCACTTTCAACGGATATTATTTATATCCCTTGTCCTGACCCGACAACAGAGCCCGCCATGGTGATCCGCCTCCAGCCAAACACCCACTTCCCCATCAAAAAGTCCGTTAATTTGTTAACCTTCAGCATCGTTTCCAGTCTGTCAACGTTTCACTAATTTAATCTTCCTATATCATAGTTTCTTTATTCGCATCGCACACTTCTATAGAGATTCTTCTTCTGCAGCTATGTACTTCGGTTTAATTATCATCCTGCTTTCCATATATTTACTTGATTATCACCATTACTCCTCCTCCTCTCTTCTTTCATTTCCTTATCCTACCTCTTTACCTCACTCTATTACTACTCTCTTTACCTCACTCTATTACTGTTTCTATATCTGAGTACCTACTGTTCAGGTAGTTTCGAAAACTTGCCACTAGCTATCAGAGAACTGCAGACAAGGTGTTTAAGAGCTCTGATCACTCCGAACCGTAAACGACCAGTAGAGAAAACGGATTTCTGAGTCCATTAAGAGGACCTCACTAGTGATGGGTGCACGATAAAACACTAAGGACCGAATTTCTTTGCAGGGTTTGAAGGAGTTAGGCCTAATAGGTCGCCCGACACTCGAGTGCCTTTAGCGGAGCACACTCTGTTGCAAGCATTCAGCGAAGGCTCCCGCTCAGAGAAAAACATGATATACTAATATGCTGCTTCCTACTACAATTTTATTTGTATGATACCACTTTTTCTTAGATGGTACAGGTGAACACGCGTTACCATATGGGACATAGGCCTGGTCCAGTGACTAAACTTCGAGAGGCTGCAAGCATTCGTTTACCTGGTGAATGGGGTCCAACCTGGACCCCATCCATCACATTTTACTAACATGCAAGCCTCACTTCCTGTTCTCTGAGAAGAAAATCTCACACCCCTTCTCTATAACTCATCATCTCTGTTGTCCTGGCTACATTCTATATTCCAACTTTAGTTTGAAAGGTAATGTCTGAAAGGTAATGTCTGCAAGTACATAGAATCCACTCTCCCCAATACTCACCTCTCTCACTTGAACATCAGCAAGAAAGACATCTAGTTACTCAGACTCAAAATATCCCTTCCCCGTTCCTCTAAATTTATCTGATGTCTTTATCGCACTCTGAACTCCTTTAACTATAAGCAACTGTTCCACTATTTCATGTCCTGCATCGAAGGAAAATATTTCTCATCATTCCTTTCTGAAGTCATTATCCTCGGTGACTACCTTTGAATCTCGCAATCCTTCCACACCGACGATGCTGGCAAAGAAGTAGAATCGTTTGTCATTTTGGTGTCTCTGAAACAGTCAGTATCATCACCTACTCACGACACTCCAAACGCCCTAGATCCCTTTCTCATCTACAAACGAAACCTTTGAAAAACTATCACGGGCTTTGCACCGATCGGATCACCTGACAACTTCCTAATCGTGACCACCCACCATGCATACAAGTATTGTACAACAACTTCTGAATCCTATGATACTCCAAATCAACTGACAGCTCGGAGTTCCATCAGTTTTTCACTAACTATCCCTAGCAGCAAATGTGCTTCCTGATCAATCACAAACTAAACAGCTGACAGAAACCATCATCTAACGAATATCTCGACACATGCTTCAGACAATGATAGCCTATAACCACAAGTCCACCAAGTGGATCACATGCAGCTGCATCGCAGCAGTGCAAGCAGAGAATACAGCATACGACACTTGAAGAAACTCTTCCACCTCCACTAACTAGGTGAATTTTGCTCGCCAGTTCCTAAACTCCTACAAGACACCCATCTGGAAAACAATATAACTCTGATGACTATCGAAGTATCCCTCTCAATTCTAACATCTCAAAGGTGGAGCTAATGTTCGTTAATAATCACCTTCTCCAACAACTTGAGTCTCTCCTCGGGAACCACCAGTACAGCTTTCGTAGAGCCAAAACTACCGAGGACCTGCACTCCTATGTAGTTCACCAATGGTATCTCATCCTATTAAATTTCGGTGAAAGCAATGTGCTCACACTCTTTCTCCTCTGCATTAATGACCTGCTTGCTGTCACATGTGACAATACTCCGATTCAGATAGAAGCACACTTCACTCCTTCCAAATCTTCCGCACACAGGTTTCATCCACACGCAATCAAGACATTTCACAATAAACCTGCACTGACTCCATGAACAGAGACCTCAAAACATACTCAAATGGGGATCTGACAATCTAGTCACTGTAAACAGGGCAAAAACAATTTCTGTGCACATCAGTGAAGTACCTAACGCTCTCGTATTGGACAACAAGCATTTCAAACCCTAAACACATGACTAAGACTTAGAATCTCTGATTATCGTTCATCACGATCCCACATACTAACAATGGAGTACTACTCCCATATCTGGGATGGTGTTGCTACTATATACACATACATCCTAGACCACATTCAAAGAAAGGCCACTGGACTGAGTGGTATGATGTCACTTAAAAATACACTCTAACACTCGAACCTCTTGCTCACAGACATGCTGTCTCTTCTCTCTGGAGCTGACTGGTCTCGTGTCACCTTCTCTCAGGCACTCTCGACGCACTCGTCTCTCCTCTTGTCATCACCCATATTGAGTCCAACACCCCAGGCCTGCACTAACCACTACTTTCATTCCTTTCTCCCCAGAATATCAATCCTCTAGAATTCCCGCCCCGCACATTTCTCTCCTACAGTCGTCGACTTGCAACGGCTTAAGCAGAAAGTTAACTGCATCAGTCTCAGCGGTCTCGAAGGGCCGGCGAAGGCCTTGGAAACAGCCCTTTCCTCCGGAGCAAATTAATAAATATGTAAATAGCACTGCTAAATTGCATCACAAAGACTAGTTAGTCATTCTCTTCAGGGTAAGGGAATACTTCAATGCTGATGAGCTACTGATTCTCTACAAAGCTCGGTATGACTGACAATACAATACTGCTTCCATATACGGACGGTGCTGCTGCTACACATGTAGACATCCTAGACCGCATTTTAAAAAAGGCCCCCGAACGTGTAGACAAAATCGCATTCCTCAACACACTACAATCGCCGGCCCACAGACGTTCTGCCTCCTACCACAACTACAGCTACCTTCACTCATCTGAACTAGCTAGTTGCATGCATTCTCCACTCAGGCACACCTGTCCCACCCATTTCTCCTCTTTACTGTTTCCCTCCCCCTAGCGCTCGTACTAACCACTTTCTCCAATCCTCGCTCCCTAGAAAAACAGTCATCTGAAATTCCTGCAGACGACGATTTACAGATGTTCAAACTGAACATCAACCGTATCAATCTCACCAGTTTCAAAGGGTCTGCAAAAGCCATGAGCACTCCCCCTTTCCTTCTTGCTAAACAACAAAATAATCAGTGTTTACCCCCTTGATGCAGTTAATATGGATTCAATAACCTGAGGCTCAGTTTGTGTGCAGTTATCTACGATTATGTAATTGAAAATTTGGATGCAATTTGCGATTGGAAATAGACTTTTCTATATCACACTTTCTGTTTGACAATCTGTGCTCTGAATGATATGAAGATTCGTTAAAAGAGAATGACTAGTAATCATTGCACAAATTCAATTTCTGACGCATTTTTTATCTACCAAAACTCCCAACCTCATATACTACCCTGTTTATGTTCCTGTCATGTTGTCCAAACATTATGCAAATATAGTCCGATACTTTTTCTTCATAGTGTTATTAAAATCTTTTCAGCAATGTAATTTTGTTAGAAAAAAAAACAGTTAGGTTTACTTTAACAGTTATATTTTCTTTTTTTAATTTTAAAATAACATTTGACGTATTTGCTTAAGAAATATTTCATAAAAATAGATAGAAATCTATATATAACAAATTATTTTATTGAATAATATTTTATGCCGTTCAAACCACTTTTCAGTCTGCATATAATGATATCCGTTCGACACATAATGGAAATTTCGGCTCAATATCATGATATTGTATTTATTATGGGTGAAGGCTTGGCTGTGTTGTTCAGAAATTTGCTTCGCAACCACTTTGGGCAAGTATTTTCTGCCATAGAGGTTACGATAGAAAACAATTGTCAAAGTGCCACTCAGAATGAATTTTGTAAACTGAAACTGCGTGGGAGCCCGACGGGTATATACACACACACATAACAAATACTGTGTTCAATACCATCGACTAAAACCTTCGAAGGTGATGTCTCATCATGGGCACAGTCCAAACACTAAAACCAGTAGAAGGATTAAAGAATTAAAGAATAAAAGAATTAAAAACTTTATGCCCAAACCTTTTAAATTATGCAATACCCGTTTTCAGTTCTTCATTTATCATTCAACCTAAAACACATAATTTCCGTTTTTCACCTCTTCAGTTCAAATTGCAATTTCTTCCCATTAACTCTCTTCCCGTCATGTCTTACTTTCTTTTCAGACGAACTTGCTATTTCAATATATTAACGTTCCGCTATCTTAACCCCATTTCTCTCTTGTTGTTTATATATTTTGTTTTTACCTCATATTTATTTTCTGTCTCTTTTCTGTTCCCATTAGCGTTTCATTTTTCATTCATATTTTCTATTTTCCATTTCATTATTATTTACCCATGTGTATTAATTCTAGCTATTTCCAATTCTTACAGGAGTGTATACTGACACTGAAAATTTATTTTTCAATTATATATTGTATAACTAATCTAATTCACTTGTGAAAATTTCGTTCTCATTTTAATTCAACTTGTTTAACTATGATTTATGTTAAACAAACATATCCACATTTTTTATCATTTACGAACTTAAACTAGAGTATTAAATTCAACACATTCTAGAATGCCTGACAAAATATATTACGTAATTTGGATTGGTATCAAATGTCGGTTCAAACTGCGCTTGTGTCAGTATTACATTTTACTAGTCTTGATTTGGAGTATTAGAAAGAGAAATAAATTGATACTAATGGCGTCAATCGACAATAATATCGTATTCCTACAGAGCAATGAAGTTAAAACAAGGATTTCTTTTCAGTGTTTCTGAGTTGAACCATGCTTTTGCACTAATCTTGTACAGAAATGTGTTGATATTTTGTTATATTTCTTCTTTTTTATTATTAAGCTAAGAAAGAGCGGCACCTAACCTTTTCAGACCCTCGCACATTGGTTAGGTTGGTACACTTGGTGTTAATTCCGAACTTATTTACAGTGTTCGCTGTACAAAATTGTTGGCATGGAGGAAATTCCAGTATCCAGAGGATGAACAATTGAATAAAGTAATTAGAGTTTGGGGTAAAATAGAGTAGGGATGACGAAAGACGAAGAGGCGTGAGAATGAAATTGGGTTTCAGCGTAAACAGTGCATCACTTGCTAGCATCAAAATCTCACTCAAATAACCCTACTGCCTTACAAAAATATGGACACACTGGACAAAGTGACCTATAATATACAAAAAGACAGGAAGATCACGGCTAAACACCTTTAGTCATAGGTCTGTTCGATCAGTACTGACCTGGGACTAAACGTCAACAACAACCATATTTCAGCAATATACATAAAAATTAAAAAATATTATTTATTTTATATTTTTCTTATTCCATTGAAATACAAACCTCAAACCAATTAATGTTATTTGATATTCCACAGCAAGTCTAAGATATTGTTAATAGAATGCTATTGTAAATAAATACAATGACCATCTTTTTCGAATTAGCTGTGTCAAAAACACTCTTTATTGACCCTACAATTCTTTTTCAAGAAATGTATTTAAATGATAATGTAATAGAATGATTTGTTTCGGAAACAAAATCATGACATTTAACGTAGTGGAAGTTAAGATAGAAATACATAATGTCAATGCAATTAAAAACAATATAATTAATGCATGGTTTTTTTACAGTAGCAGTAGAGTGGATAGTGCATTGAACCAAGGATTCAGTGAATAACATACTTTAACTGAATTAGCACTGAGTCTATGGTAAAGATAATTAACAATTAGGTAGCCAAGAGCATGTATTGCCAAATAAGCACAACAGAGCTGACTTTAATGGATGTTTCATTACGTGGCAGTGGTAAGTTCAATTTACTCTGTGGGCATAACTTAGATCGGGTTGGGGCCCTGCAAAATACACCACATGAAGACGAAATCGTTTGTGTTGTTCCTACAACACAATGAATTTTCACATTACTACTTATTTACCACGAACGAAAAAAAGAATTATGAATCGATAGGGATAATGATTTTGAAGCGCTCTGAGATATCGAATCTCGTTGTTTTATTTCGCAATTTATCCGGCTGGAATCGATAAAATGTGTGCCAATTTTTTGTTGTCGTTTAACTCCCGGCAAGCATGATTGAGCAGATCTTTGATCAAATGCATTCCAGCCGTGAACTTTCCGTCTTCTTTATCAGGAATATGGTATTTGTGATTATATTATGCAATGGTAAATCCTGAAAAGTTTGCTGAGTCTCAGTAAGTCCGGGTGCCGTAAAGAGTGGTAAAAGCTGACGTTTCGGACTATGACTCTTCAACAAATTGAGAGTTATATAATATATATATATATATATATATTTGTTTTGCAAGATTCTTGATGTGATATCGTGTGTTGAAAACGATATTGTATTTTGGGAGGCTCAAACTGTCAATAAAACACACACACTGGTTATATTTCATTTCAGTTTTATTTTTTTATTTATTAATTAATTAAATAATTAGGGATGCAGTTGTGGCTCGAGAGAGTGTGGGCTAAACGTCCAGGTGGATTACTGAAATCCCCCGGCTTGCGTGTATGGGATTCTTTTAGAGCACACAAGATTGATGCAGTTAAGAAAAAAAACTACCCAAATGAAAACCTAACTAGCTGTTATATATGGTAGGCTAACAAGCCAATTACTATCAATAATCCATTTAAGTGCTTTATACGTGGGGAATGGAACAAATGGATGCAGATGGAAGGATATGTGGAAAATTCCGAGTGGAAGAAGGAAGAGACCAAGCATTCCAGTTGTGTGTGAGTGGGTGAAAATCTCATAGAACAAAGTCAAGACTGAAATTGTAATAAAAGCATTTAGGAAATGTGGCATAAGCAATTCTCTTGATGGTAGTGAAGATAATATTCTGTTTGAGGAAGATGGTGACTTGGATTGATTTCAGTGAAAATGAATGCAATGATGCGCAAGATTTTGAACGCTTTTATAATGCATCAATCAATTTGTAGGACCAGTTTTCAGTAAATTTGGTGACGCAAACAGATTTTGAAAGTGTTCATAATAAATTAAAAGTATTTTGATATAGATAAATATTAAACAGCTATATATGAACTGTATGGATTTTATCACGGGTTATTAATTAATTATTAAGTATTTTCAGTTAGTGGTGGTCCAAAAACTCTTTCAGCTCCTCTATTACCATGTTGCTTTGCATCTAACTTGAATTTTATATTGTAACAATACCTTTTTTGCTATGACATGGTATTTCCCTTGATATTTTTGTTATTCCTTAAACTACGGGGGAGGATAGAATGTCCGCGGCCTCTTCCGGTGTCGTATGCAGAAAGCAGCCTCATGCACAAAGTAGCAATGGTTTTCAATGCGCATGCGCATAAATAGTATGGCTAGTGAGGCACAATATTTTGGACCTTTGCTGTATAAGACGCAGGAGAGTTTTGAAGACTGATTTTATACATTGAAAAATACGGTATATATATATCTAACTATATATATATATATATATATATATGTATGTGTGTGTGTGTGTGTGTATGTGTGTGTGTGTGTGTGTGTGTACATGACGGGCCTCCACACAGTTTCCATCGTCTAAATTCAAATCGCAAGTTATTGGTCAACCGGAAGTTATGGTAGAAGACAGTTGCCCAAAGTACTGCGCTTTGGAATAGAAACTGGAACCACGTGGTTGCAAAGCAAAGTTCCTCTCCGCACACCCTTGCCTGCATCCATAAACTGTAACGAACTCATAGGATATATCGAAAAATAATAATATAGATCAAACTAAAAGATAGTTCTGCTTTCATTACAACGCACGCACACACACACACACACACACACGCACGCACACACACACACACCCCCCCACCCC
>JAOPJM010522804.1:0-10547 GCA_027124095.1 Muusoctopus leioderma
AGTAATACGTATATACAGTAATACGTATATACAGTAATACATATATTATAAGCACCATACATTCACACATAAGGACAAAAGTCATACATTTACTGCCACTCGCATTCATTCTTATTGACAAAGATGTATATTATGTGAGCTGGTCGTCATGTGAGTGTTAGAGTTGTAATAGTTTAACGGGTGAGTGAACTTGTATGAATTACCGCAATGTCTTTATGTAATCTATGTGTGTTACCTCTTGAGAATTAGAAACATTTTCGCATATATTAATGTATAACTAGTTTCTTCGCTTGATTAATATTTTAGTCACAGAAAAGAATTTGATATTTCAAATTCAGCAAGTCGTTAATATTAAACGCATAAGGAAATCAGCTATTCTAAAATGTTACTGTGAACAATCGACAAAGTTGTGTAACAGACAGCCAAGTGAAACAAATTTTAATTAGCGAAAAGATAATAACGTTTAATAATATTGGACTATGGAAATTATTTGAAGAGTAGCATATACTAGAGTTTTATTCATTCTGCACTGAACATTTGATAGATTTTCAATTCCTCCTGAATGCAGTTTAACTTCGCTCCCGTTTATAATTTAAAATATACAGTTTTATATATAATGTTTAGCTGTTAAGGGTCAGTACTGGATATTAGTTTTGTCAATCTGTCCTTCATCCCGTGGCACATTAACTTACAACACTTCTGCTTGTATTTCCAAATTCCATTCTTAGTCTCAGTAAGGAAAGTACTATCTAGTTTAAGTCTGATATCTTAGGATAGTATACTTGCCAATAATAGTTAGGATTACAGCTTATGACATGTGTACCATATCATTTAGAAAACTGTGATATGCGCCTGTGTATACATATATGACAAAAGGTACCCGACAACCACCCCAACAAAGACAACAGCAAAAACAAAAACAAAAGGAAACAGTGCAACATTACCAACAATGCACCTATCTACGTAACACATACGAGACAAATAACAAAATGAATCGGAAGAAACATTCTCTAAAATATATTTATATCAACCTCTATTTTAACAACGTCTGTTCCGCAACAGAAAACTTACATTCTCAGAGAATTTATCTGAAATAATTAATCGTGTATAAATGCTGTTAAAATAACATGCAAAACCGAAACCTACTATCAAATGCTGAGAATCCTCTAAAACAATATGTCACCTATGCACCAAACACATATACATATTCTAAACTTATGCAATGATCGGAAGACTGAAGATAACACATATTAAAGGAAACGTATAATGTTTAAATACTGTAATATGATTCACCGATGGCTGAATATAGTTCTTTAAGTATCAGTCCGAGAGGAATGGGCAGGGACAATAAACCATTCTAGGGGATTTGTGGCTGTTTGGAGGAAGAGAAGTTATCTTCAGACCTGGCTTATAAAAACAGAGTGGGCTCCACTAAAGATAACCAAACACCAAGCAGCGGTGATAAGCCTGACCACGTCTACCACACAAGAACAGGAGTGTTTCCTTCGATGGGTAGCTGCAGAGTTTCCGGTGAGTGTAGTTACCAACTGTAAAATATATCGCACATCCAAACAGTAATACATAACAACATTACATCTCATCGTGATTTATTGTCAGTACAAAATCATCATCTTGTATTTGTCTGCAATTAGGTATTTGGCAGAGGCTGCAACGAGACTAGCATACTCCTTCCCTTTTTACCGAAAGACATTTCAACCATCACACCAAAGTTTACATTCTTCTTAGTCAGAGATAATATATAGGATGTGTTAAAAATATATCAGAATATCTGTAATTCTTAACATGTGTCCAGCTAATCTGAATCTCATACAGGCAACGATAAAAGCAAAAATTTTAATAATTCTATAGCATATAACCTATTACTTATTTTTTTTTTAATCCTACATATATGTAGCGGTTGTGTCCCTTGCCAGCATTGAACGAAGGCAGAAGAGTTGTCTCCCTTGGGTGTGAAACTCTCCACGCAGGGGAAACCGGAAGTTCTCGGCGGCTTCGTTCTGGTTCCAGAGACAGCATATTTCTCTCTCTGCTGTCGTACTCCCGAGTGTCAAGACATACAAACAGTTAGCTCTGATCACGAGCTCGCCGAGACAGCAATTGCAGCAACATCGACTACTATGGCAAGTACCCCACGACCTGCAACATTCAGTACTTGCCAACTGTAAAGTATTCACGACCATCTAATGATTCATGTTGAATCCAATGTAATAAATATATATTATATACACGAGCCTTATTTCTCTATTCTACATCAACTGACCAACTCATCTACGCCAAGGTAACATTCCTTTCTCAATGCATACATCTTGAATTATTGGTACACAACCACATAACATACCAAATCTCTAAGGTAAGAAAACACCGCAGACATCTTGACAGCATGGCTAGATTACAAAAAAAGCATTTGATTATATTACCCCCTCATAATAGCCGGGATCACTGGATTTGGCAAAAGTAGCTACTGCCGTAGTTGCTGCCATTGAAAAGCTCAAAAGACATAGTCAACAATCTTCACACTTGTAAATGAAAGCAGAACGATTGTTCTGGATGTTATAAAGCTTCCAAAAGGAACATTCCAAAGAGACAGTAGGCCCATGGTTCTGTTTATCTTAATACTAAATCCACTTGTCATTTCTTTTACAAAATTTCGGTGGTTTTGTGCTAGAGACACTAATGTAATCCATAATTTTTTTTATGAACGATGTAAAGATCTATACTGGAAATATTTACAATGCTGAGAAATAGCTGGATTCAATAACAACATTTTCAGCTGATATACGGATGAAATTTGGCTAGAAGAAATGATAATAGTTTTTTTTACCGTTTTGTCAGGAAAGGAAGAAGTTATCCTTAAAACTGAAACCTAGCCCGAATGCTTGCAATAGAGTGTACTCTGATAAAGGCACCGAAGGACCACGTGATGGTGTTAAACCAGGTGGTGGAATAAGTCTGCCACTCAGGAATTCAGAACACAAAGAGCCGGAACAAAATACCGAAACTTTAATAACTCCGCCAATCCGCTGCTCTGGAAAGGATGAAAAGCAAAGTTCACCTCGGCAGGATTTGAACACAGTGCAAAGAGTCGGAACAAATACCACAATGCATTTTATCCTTCGCTCTAACGACTTTGCCAATTCATCAACATATTTTATAGTTGAACATGGAAAACTGTTTCTCAAACCAAAAACGTTTACATCAATAGTCTCTCTATATCCCAAATATCTCGATATTGACGAACATATATCATACAAAAATGTTGTAAACAAAGTTAGAATGACCAATGCAAATTATGCCAGACTTAAACAAATATGACAGTCGGATCTTTCCTTTTACAAGACAATATTCCACAATGCACTTGCAGTACCCGTGCTGGTACACATTTTTGGGATACCTTACTGATCTACAGAGGATACCTGATCAAAAGATATTAAAATCCAGAAGATCCCGACATCAACTGGAAGCTTCCACAGAAATATTAATATCGACAGTCACTAATTCAGAAGAAAAGACGGGAGAAGATGCTTAAGATCTTTGCAGACAGCCTTTGAGTGTTGTATAGTATCACTCAGACAGCATCTGCTAAACAACAGCAGTAAAAACAAATATATCAACTCAGTGCTCAAAAGTGAAGAGAACAATATCTTACGGATCGAGAGTGAACTCTTCAAAACTAGCCAGTTGCTTACGACGTTCCACATGATCCCAGATTTGTTGGCCTAGCGTACCTCGAGACCTGGAGGGGAAACACTGCACACCCTAAAAGTGCTATGCATGGGTATGTATACCGTAAACTTGAGGAAGATACTAGTATCTACAGGGAGTGTAGCCTTTCTAGGACTCATGACCGTTATAACACGTCATATTTTGCAATCCAAAATCAGAAGATAGCTACAAAATACCTGTTGAATACTTGAAACAGACAGTGAAGTACTTAAACCCTCAAGATGCAACCGAAAATGTCGATTATGTCGCATTTCTGTGGAAGATATTGCATATGTAATCAGCAGCTACCGACAAATGTCATTAAGGTACTGCCTTCCAATGTAGCATGATGGTGTTGCTAAAACAATATAAAATGTCATCAGGACAGTATTGTATATTTCTGATGCTGGGTGCACACGTTTCGACACAAGACACATTGATAGAACATTCTCATGAAAACTTCCTTCAAATGCAAAGACAACAGACCCGATATAGTTGTTTTTGGACAGCTGCTCTGAAGATGTGAACATCTCTTTCATAATTAGTGAGAAAGAGAATATTTATGAAGGACTGCTTCGACACCTACAACTTCTATACTCAGATAAATTTATATTTGTACCTATAATTATTGGTGGACTTGGTTATGTTACTGCATGTCTACTGATTGTCATTAACAAAAGCAACATAAGTCTCTTTCTTTCTAATATTTTACTAAATTGATTAACTTTTGCCCAACATCGATACATCATCAGTTAGTTTTCTGTTGTTGTTGTTTTTTTAACCCCAGGTCAGCTCTGATCAAGCAAGATCTATGATTAAAGGCATTCCAACTGTGACCATTTCGTTTTCTATTTTCCGACATGATGTATTTAGGACTACAATATCCAATATAAAGACTGTACGGTGTGGTTTCAAGGAGATTTAGATGTAAAGGGGATTCTAGCAGGTCGACTGACCACACAGAGACTCCCAAGGGACAATTTAACTTCGACAGACTATCGTCCTTTCCAAGGGAAGATTCATGTATTCTACTATGAAGGATATATAGAAACTGATGTCCGGTACTGGATCTATCAATCGAATAGTGATTTAGAAAAATATTAATTAAAGGAGAATTTGGGGTGACTAATGAGGTGGGAGCTGTATGCAGTCGCTAGAAAAAATAGCCAAATCTCCTTCAAACCATACCCCACCATTTAAAGAAAGGAGGGATACATTGCATAATGTAGTTTTAGATACGATATGTCTGAAAACTTACCAACGGGATGGTCACGATTGCAATACCTTTAATCATAGATGTGCTTGATCAAGGCTGACCTGGGGTTAAATAGCAACAACAATAACTAACGGTTGAGCCAATGCAGGAGTTTCTATCTGGTCGCTCGACCTGCTAGAAAAATCAGCCAAATCACCTTCATATCATAACGGACTGTCTTAAAAACGAAGGACACATTGGAGCAGCACCTTGACACATCATCAGTGATGTTACTTGGGGTCACATACAATATGTATAAGGATACAATATGTAACGTATACAATATGTATGAGGAAAATATCCCACCGGGATGGTCTAGGCTGGAATGTCTTTAATCATGTGTCTACTCGATCAGATCTGACCTGGGCTTAAACAACAGACATAATAACTAACTAAAGGTGCCTCTGTGTGCGCCAAGATTTAATCATTTCAGTGAAATATGATTCCTATTGAATTAAATAATATGTTAACTAAATTTGGAAGAGAAAATGTTTTATAGAGTGGTAAACCTAATGCGTCGCCGGTTTAACACCACCACTTGGCCCTTGGTTGCCTTTAGCAGAGTCCACTCTGTTGCAAGCATTCAGGGCCAAGTCTCCAGTTTGAGGAAAACTTCCTCCCTCCCACAAGTCTCGGAGACCCTGAAAAAAGGGAATGGACACTGCCTTTCTTCCTGACAAAGAAGTAAAATATTTGCTTACCCTATAAAAATTATTCCCTTCCAAATTAAAATATCTTTATTTAGTTTTCATAATATTTAATTCAATAGTATATAGTTTTCTACATTTTTTGACTCAGTGAATTTATATTTAGTGTTATAGTAGTCCAGATTTTTGAAACTTGCAAGACGTGTCGTTTGCTTACCCTAGGATTTTTTCACAACACGCCACTGATAAAAGGAAAAGTTCACCTCGGCGGGATTCGAAATCAGAAAGAGATACTTATGTTGCATTTACTTTTGCAAATGACTATCAATGTCAATGATCGATAAAAATGTCAAAGTAACTTTTGTAAATAAAAACAAAACAAAAAATAGCATATATAAATACATCAGAGACAAATAGATAAAATAACAACAATAATTAACATATATAAAAAAAAACAAAGACAACAACAACACAAATAAATAAAAGCAAACAAAAAACCAAACCAAAAAAAAAACAACGACAACGCGAAACAACAGAAATGATTGCAAGTCGTACTTGAACTTTTTATGATGTATGATATAAATAGTAATAACTATTACAACACTTTGGAGGAAATATCACCCTTGTACATGAGTTCAAAGTGGCCTCAATGCTATCGTGATATCAGTGAGAATGGGAACACTGTAGTACCAATATTTTGCTAAACTCTTCAACTTTTGTGTGTGGGCCATTACCCCTTTGTGCACTGAATATATTGCTACCTTGTGGACGCAGCATTGCCGAATTGCTAAGAAGTTTGCTTCGAAATCACGAAGTCCGTGTTCGATCCCACTGCGTGGCATCCTGGTCTCGGGTCAACCCAAGCCTCGTGAGTGAAAGTTGGGAGACGGAAACTTGGAAGCCCGTCGGATTGATTGTAGCTGTAATATGAAGGTCCAGTCTTGTCACACCATGTCATGATGATTCGCCTGAGGATTACGTGAAGGTACGCGTGTCTGTGGAATGCTCAGCTATTTACACGCTAATTTAATGAGTAGGCTGTTCTGAACATTCATCGTCTGGAATTCAGCCGGTGGTCCATTTATGTTGCTATCTCTATTGTGTGAAGGAAAGGTGGTCGATTGGAGGAATCGTTAGAGCATATGACAAATGCCTTCCGCTAATTGTTCCGGCTCTTTGCGTGCTGAGATCAAAACCCACCGTTGTCAACCTTGCCTTTCATCCTTCTGGGGTCGATAAATGAAGTACTAGACAAGAGAAAAGAATCGACTCTAGTCAAGTACTAGAGTCGATTCTTCTCTCTCTCTCTCTCTCTCTCTCTCTCTTTTCCTCAGAATCGGCTGCGCTCCACTTTGAGAGGGTCGTAGGGACCCCCCACTTCGTTCCTTTCCGCCAATATAATGAGGCGGGTTGAGCGAGGGGCTAGCAACCTCTTCAAATCTAGCATGGTATAAAAACTGTCCAAAAAAGCCAGAGAACATGGCGTGCGTGGACAGATGGATGTGACACAGTTAAAAATATTGTTGGTGGGAGTTCCTGTTTATTTGTTGTTGTTGTTGTTGATTAGCCCCAGGTAGGCCATGACAGAGGAGACCAATGTTCGGCGCCATTTAAGCTTTTACCAACCTGTATTTTTAGGGCTTTGTAGGACTACATTAGTTAATGTGTCCTTTCCTTATTCAAGACAGTAGGGTGTGACTTGAAGAAGATTTGGCAGCCATTTTTTAGCAGATCGAGCTACCATGTTGAAACTCCGTATTTAGTTAGTTGTTGTTGCTGTTATTTAGTCCCAGATAATCTCTGATAGAGCGGACCTGTGATTGATGCAAGAGAGAACGGTCCCAAAATCATCTCCACCAATTCATGTCCTAAATTACTTGATCAAATAAAGGAAGGAAACATATATGCACTCCTAGATACATTATGTCTGAAAAGAGACGTGGTGGTTATGGCTAGAACGCCTTTGATCATAGGTCTGCTGAATCAGGTTAGACCCTGGACTAAATAACAACAGCAATAAAAAGAATGACGATTACAGTTTTGTAATATATATATATATATGTGTGTGCAGTTCGGCTAAGAGACCGATAGAATAAGCACCAGACTTAAAAAAAATAAGTACTGGAGTCGATCTGATCGACTAAAAATCCTACAGTCCAATGACTGAAACAAGTAAAAGAGTATATATACACACGCACACACACACGCACACACACACACACATATATAATATATAATATATATATAAACTCTGTCACTAGTTTCTGAGGAATAAGAACGTTAGAATGAAAGACAGCGGCAGACATCGAGAGAGGGGAAGAGAAGAAAACGAAGGAAAAAACGAAGAGAATCAAGTGAAAGAGTTATCGAGAAGGATTTGAATATATTCTGGCTATTGTTTTGTTCTTCACAAAAAAATAATTATAATCGTTGTTATTTGTTTGTATTCTTAATTTTAGAAAATTTATCAAAGAAATGAATGCCAAAAACTTACTATCATTTAAAAAAAATTCTACTCTCAACCAAATTATACCGAAACGGAATCTTTGGCTGCCTCATGCGTTGTGTTTCAGTTTAGGTCGGTTACATTCCCCCATTGTCTTAGTCCACCAAGCTGTCTAGAATAATCAAACCGCTGCCTTTGCCAAGAAGGGATTCGTGGATGTCTGAATGGGCAAGTCTTAGTCGATTCAGTAAAGTATTAGAAAGAACGGTTTGTAGTGGTTTGCTAATGACAATGTCATTGACTGAAAAAAAATGTGAACATAACTTTTTCTTTATATCGCGTAAGTTAGCGGTCCGGCAAGTGGATACCGATAGAGTAAGTGCCAGACTTAAAATTAAGTACTGGAGTAGATTTGATCGACTAAAATCCCCCAATGCAGTGCCCCTGCATGGCTACAGTTCAATAACTAAAACTAGTAAAAGAGTAAAAAAGTAAACGAAAAAAACAACAACATCATCACGAGCCGACAAAGGAGCCTCTACATGGTCGCTCGACTTACTAGAAATAATAGACAAAATTGCCTCAATCACAACCTACAGTTTTAAGAAAACCAAGTGGTCACATCGGATCATGTAGTACAAGATATACAAAAATACCAAATGGCCATGGTTGGAATACATTTGATCATAGATCTGCACGATCAAAGATGACCTGTTGCTAAACAACAACAGAAACACCAATAAAACACACGAGAAACAACAGTAAAAGTTGGAAGTTCA
The DNA here is from genome assembly GCA_027124095.1 of Muusoctopus leioderma. Lineage (NCBI taxonomy): Eukaryota > Metazoa > Mollusca > Cephalopoda > Octopoda > Octopodidae > Muusoctopus > Muusoctopus leioderma. The sequence continues at coordinate 8,851 of JAOPJM010522804.1, forward strand.
AATTAGGATAGTATGATATAAATAATTATGATCTCTGACATGAGTAATTCTGATGTCTGAACATTGTCTCAAGGCTCAAGGCCAACATATTGTGGGGAGTGGTGCAGACTATATAATCAATATCCCGGTATTTATTCATTTCTATTTTTATTTATTTTATTTCAAGCATTTGTGAACAATAGCGTTGCTGGTTACATATTTACAACGATCCAATTACTGGCCCACAGCATTTCTGACAGCGAGAGTGACAAGGGAACGTTTGTAACTTAGTGCAAAGGATTATGCTCTCGCAAGGGACTTCTAAGAGTACCAGTCTTTCACCGATGTTTACAACCCTTGTCGAAAGAGAAATACATACATACATACATGCATACATACATACATACATACATACATACATACATACATACATACATACATACATACATACACACAGACACCAGTCGCCATCATGTAAGCGCTCGCACGTGCGATTTTTCGCCATACTTTTTCTCATTTTGCCTCATTTTTTTCTTCTTTTCCTTTCTTCACTCTCTTTCCATCTCTGTCTATACACAGAAGGACTATGTTTGAAACGTTACAATACACTCTTTCTTCTTCCACGAGCGTCAAACTAATAAGGCTTTACTAGAGAGTCTCAATTTAAAGAACTCGACACTATAACTCGCAGAATGTACATAATTTATTAAAATGTTCTTACAGCGTGCTCGATGTTTCAACTATGAAGGAATCTTCGGATATATACATGTGAACCAATGACTTATGCTTTCAGCTGAATAATCAACATTCAAAATCCAGTCGTTGTAAACTAAATTATGTTATTAATAAAGACAGTAAACATCCAGTGACCCAGTCCACGTAACTGAAAACAGATACTATTAAGATATACGTTTTACAGCTGATGGGGAAGACGCATGGACTCAGAATGGTTGACAACCGTTTACTTTACCTTGTAGTGCTTAATACACATACGTAGATGAATACAACGATATGATTGTTACTGAAGAAAATGCTTATAAAACCAACAACATATGTTCTACAACCAGTCATCGAACATTCCACTAGTAGACGTTAAGAAAACTTATCACGCTATGCTGCAATCTCAACACGAAAACTGTATCCAATCATTAAATATTAATGTGCCAGAAGAATATATAAACAACTCAAAACGTCTAATTTGACGTATATATGGCAATTAACCAGGTAGTGCTGGTGTTAAACAGAGCGACGGATTAGCTTTTTTATATATATATATATATTTTTCTTTTTTTTTCTTTTTTACATAACAGTAATTCAAATCTAAAATATACAAATATTTTAATGAATACTACTGAATACGGTACCATAATAAATGAAACTAAAATAACTGGTTATAATTCCCAGTCGTAACTATTTCACTTCAGTGTCGTCTGTAATAATTTGATCGAGAAACACATTGACGTCACACTATATAATTTAGACTCTATCAAATCTAAGATATGTTACTGGTGTTAATAAATCGATAGTAATATACATATACCAATATTGTCTTCTATATTGATATCTAATTTACTTTTCACCTCAATCAATGTTCTATATTCTATATATAGAGTTATTTATAATTTAAAATAATCCCAGAAATTCAACTAGGAAAATATTTTCATTTTTTATACTTTTTCATTAAATTTCCGGGTAATTCCTTATGATTTTTTCTCTCT
>JAOPJM010522819.1:0-10546 GCA_027124095.1 Muusoctopus leioderma
ATAGTAGAAGACACTTACCCAAGGTGCCACGCAGTGGGACTGAACCCGAAACCATGCGGTTGCGAAGCGAACTCCTTTACCACACAGCCATCTGCGCCTCGAATTCCTTTGCGATATTTGTTCTACACTAAGTTACAAACACTCCCTTATCACTCTTGCCATCAGAAATGCAGTGAACCAGTGGAAACCTGTAACCAACGAATCTATTGTTCCCAAATTGCGATATAAAATAAATAATATAAAAAAAAAAAAAAATGTCAGGTTTGCTCAAGCAGAACAGACCAGAGGATACTCAATAACATCAACAACATCAATATTTACAGAGTATACTTAACAACAATATTAACAACAGCATCAATGCTTACAGAGTTAGCAAAGATGTAAACTACCTCTAAGACAAAAATCAAAATATCTGATTGGATATGGTATTGGACCGAGTTCAATTCCACTTCAAATACTTCATGTATTTAGGCTTAATTCTATACGTCTCTTGCCTTCTATTATAATTTCCATTCACATCTAGGATGCCTTATACGAATATTAAATTTCTTCCAGTCAGTACTTGACTGGTACTTTATTTTATCGACCTCACAAGAATGAAAGGCAAAGATGACCTTGGCAGGATTTTAACTCAGTATGTAAAGAGTCTAAACTAAATTCTTCAGGCATTTTGTCCAGTGCTCTAACAATTCTGCCACTGACTATTAGGAATAGGTATCATCTGGGAATATTTCTTGTAAGCGGTTAAGCCAGTATCCTATCAACTTGGTCATCTCACTTCTACAATTCATTTATTCATCGTTTTTACATCCGTGTTTCCATGCTGACATGGATTGGATCGAGATATTTTTGAGGCAGTATTTTATGGCTGGATGGCTTTCCCGATTCCAATCATATTTTACGTATGGGAATTATGCCACTGATCCTCACCTGTCAAACTGCCAAGGTATTGGAACTATCTGTACGGAGAATGTAAACAAACATCACTAGCTGCCTTGGCAATAAACAGTGACAAGTGGTAGCCAGCACATACATATATGTATACATGTAGATATGTATATATTTATGTATGTATATACATACACACGACAGGCTTCCTTTCAGTTTTTGTCTGCTAATTTCACTCACAAGGCATTGGTCAGCGCAAGGCTATAGTAGAAGACATTAGCCCAAGGTAACACGCAGTGGGATAGATAGTGTAATCACGTGGTTATGAAGTGAACTTCTTAACCACACAGCCATGCTTTATATATATATATGAATAATACTAGTAATACTATTGGCAAATGGTGTAGACTAGAGTAGAGATGTTGCTGTCTAGCCCTGATCAGCTCCTATTAAGCAACCTATGATCAGAGGCATTCCAGCCATGACTACTTCGTCATCTTTTTCAAACAGTGTTTTGCATTTACAGCCATCCATCAAGCTTATAATTTCTTCTCCACCAAAAGGTTCTTCCCAAACCGTTACAATTTTTTTCTCCACATGGTACATGAACTTCTTCAACTTTGGAAACTTTACTCTAACAACACTAGCTAACTTCACATTAATTTATTAATCATCTACCCATTGTAGAAAATTAGTGAAATCATATTCAAAACGGATGTTGTACAATTCCCCCCCCGATTCCGACCCCTTAAATACTAATAGAGTTGTAAGGGCGTGGTCACAAAATACAGTCTTTCTTGGGCATTTATTTAAACTTGGTGGTGCCCATTTCCTCTCCAGGCCTAACCACAGATGATTTCATCCAGAGAGAGAGAGAGAGAGAGAGAGAGAGAGAGAGAGACAGACAGACAGACAGACAGACAGACAGTCAGAAATAAAGAATAGACCCAGTACTGGACTGGTACTTTATCAATCCCACAGGGATGAAAGCAAAGTTGACCGTGGCAGGATTTGAGCACAGAGAGCTAGAATGAATACTGTGAAGCATTCTAACCAATGCTCTAACAACCCTGCCAATTTGCTGTCGCATACAATAGGACTCAATATATTAATTAACGCAGTACAATCCACATTAACTGAAGTAAAAGCTTCCTGCTATTTAACAGCCCAGAGTGGTCAAATGTTCCTATGTGTCTACCAATGAAATCTAATTATATAAACTGCATCAGGATTATGCAACAGACAGGAAGAACTGCTTAGCAGCAGAAGCATGCTAACACTTTTTTCATAGACCTTTTTATTTCAATTCACATCACTGATAATGCTAGCAAGAAAGAGTTTGAGCATCACAGCTTCCATTTTTCTCTACCTTCCTTTGAAATCTTAAGCTCCATGGTTGAATGAACAAGGAGACCATTTCAGTGTACCTTCCCTAGAGTTCTATTTGAAACCAGATACAGGTAGTTCTCAACTTTATGAGTTAATTCATTCCTAATTATCACCCGTTAATCGAGAACTCTTAAATTGGGAGACTGGCGGTTGTCGACTCTTGCCAATGAGACTGGGGGTTGTCGACTCTTGCCAATGGAATTTGGGCTTTGGCTCACCCGACAGGTGTATTCATCCACTCAGACATGGTTTTAGGACTGCATAAATTGAGTTATGCGCACATTTTAAAAAGAAAAATTGTTAAAAACAATTTTTTTTATTTTTGCCACAGAAAATTCTCAAAGATGTAAACTCAAATCGGAAGCTCAGCAAGCAGGAACTACATATCACTGTCAGTAGTTTTATCAACCTCAGAAGTATGAAAACCTAAGTAGTCTTTAATAGCACTAGAACTCAGAAGCATCTAAAAACTAAAATGTGAAACAAATTCTAATGCATTATTAACAATGCCACTTTACATACAAAAAAAAAAAAAAAAAAAAAAAAAAAAAGGTTCTGCTAGTTGAAGAAACTCAAAATATCTTTTGTAGAAAGCAAAAAAATAAACCATCACTGCTAATTTCACATGACTTAATCATATTTAGTGCTTTTTCAGTTTGGTTTTTTTTGGGTGCATTTTTTTAAAATCTGTAAATAAAATAGGAATTTTACACTAGAGATGCATTTGCAAATATGTTCATGAAGCACCAAAACATCAACGAAAGTTGCTATACATAGAAAATGATTTTTTTTTTTAAAGAAAAAAAAGAAAATAGAGAAAAAGAAAAAAAAGGAAAAAAAGAGGAAAAGGAAAAAAATATTTATTTCTAAAAACGAAAAGAAGTAAAAAAGATGACAAAGGAGAAAAAAAATAAAGTCTAAAAACTCTCAGAAGTAATAGATTGCAATGAATAACTCACCGTTACCAGGGAGGAGCTGATACAACATGCAGAGGTACCATACCAAAAATAGGCAATAACAGGTAGCAGAAATATTGATATGGCTGTCAAGAGATTGGCAGTTCCGATTTGCCGAAAGCTTACATGGTGCTGTAGAAGAAGTGGGAAGGCAGGTAAGAATAAATTTAAAAAAAAAAACATTTTATGTAGCATACATATTGTAAATGGTGAGGAATTTTTTCCTCATTTAATAACATATTACTTATTACTAATATACGTACATCTTTCCCTCTTGTTCATTCACACACACAGCCATGTGGTTAAGAACTTTGCTTTGTAATCACATGGTTCTGAGTTTGTTAAATTCCACTATGCGGAACCTTGGGCAAGCATTTACTATAGACTCAAGTTGACCCGATCCTTGTGAGTGAAATTGGGTAGACAAGAACTGCACAGAAGCCCATTGGATGGGCTATACCCATTCTTGGGTGGTAGACTTAATCTGTCATCCAGTTTCACACCACTACCTGGCCCTTGGGTGCCTTTTAGCATAGCTCTCTGTTGCAAGTATTCAGGCAACGCGTATCAGAGATGCTGCTGTCCTTTTCCGACCGACCGACCCACACACCCACACACTTTATTGGTCACCTGTTTAAACACCACCACCAGGCCCTTGGATAACTTTAACGGAGTCCATTCTGGTTCAAGCATTCAGGTCAGATTTCCAGTCTGGGGATAACTTCATCCCTTCATCCCACCAGTTTCAGGGGCTCTGAGAAGAGCCAAGGATGCTGCCCTTCCTCCTTTGACTGAGCAAGAAAAATAATAATATTGGCACAAGGCCAGAAATTTGGAGGAGGAGTAAGTCAATTAAATCAACCCCAGTACTTGACTGGTACTTTATCGAGCCCAAAAGGATGAAAGTTGACCTTAGCGGGATTTGAACTTAGAACGTAAAGAGCCAGAACAAATACAGCAAGGCATTTTGTCCAACACTAACAATTCTGCCAGTCCACCGCCATCTATAATAATAATGATAATAAATTATAGCATTTGAACAAAACCACAAATTCTTTTTTGAGGAGTAGGAGAGTAATTGATTTAATCAGCCCTAATACTTAACTGGTATTTAAGCTACCACTTTCGGGAGGATAAAAATCAAAGTTGACTTCAGCAGGACTTGGAACTTTTTTCCTCTATTAACCCTTTTGATACCAAACTGCCCCTGGTTCTATGATAAAAACCATTTGTTTTGAAGTGCTCATATTTATATTTAAGCCTTCCATTATAATTTTATGTAATAACTTTTTGTTAAGTTATGTTCCAAACACCAACTTAATTACGAGAAAGTTAGTTCCTCCAAATTCTTGATTATTTTCAAAATTAATTGAAAATCATAGGCAATGTATTTCATTAAAAATATGGTAACGAAAGGGTTAATAATTCCATTCAAGTTTAGGATGCATTATAGGAATATAAATCGTCTTCCACCCAGTACTTGACTAGTACTTTATTTCATCAAAGAATGGAAGGATGAGTTGACCTCAGTGGTGTTTCAACTCAATATAAAAGGATGTAACCAAATACAATACTGCAGCGCATTTTTTTTTTTTTGCTTTGCTCTACCGATTCTGCTATTATCCTCTTCCCTCAATAAGACAAACCACTGGATTTTTCCCAATATTTATATCCCTCTCAAATATGCTCTTTATATCTGCAAATTTCAGTTTAAAATATTAAGATTTATTCACAAGTCAATCAACTGTAGGTTAACCAACAATGGTAAAATTAGTGTTAACATATTTAATGTAGGAAACATTAAAAAAGCTAATTAGAAACAATTATGCAGTGAGGAAAAAGACAATATTAGTAACTAATATAATTATTCCAGCAACAATGGGAGATAACTCCAGACATGCTTTAGTCGTATTAAACCTCCTCAGCAAAGCATAGACTTCATACTTGCTGAAGCAGTAACGAGAGAATTGTTAAATACAAAGTTTGTCCAAAAAGAAAACTTTCTAAAAAACAAATTTATTGCTTTACTTACAATTTAATAAGACTTGTCTCATTCAAAATAGTTCCCGCCATTGTTGATACACCACCCCAATGTCTTCTCCAGTTTTGGAACATGTCCTGGAATGGTTTTCAGGGGTTGTGCACAGTTCTCATAGTTAATTTTCGTTGATATCCTCTATCATCTGAAATCAGTGACCTTTCATGGCGGATTTAAACTTTGGGAACAAAAATGTCCACAGGGGCCTAATCTAGGAATTAGGGTGACTGGGGGATGAGAGTCATCTCGTGCTTTGCCAAAAAGTCACAGATAAGGAGTGATGTGTGAGCGGGTTCATTTTCATGGTGCAGCATTCAGGTTTTGTCTGTCCATGCCTCAGGCCTCTTCCTTCTCACTGCCTGTCTCAAATGCCTCAGGATATCCAAGTAAAACTCTTTATTGATCGTTTGACCACGTGGAATAAACTCATGATGAACGACACTCTTCTAATCCAAAAAGATGATCAACAGCACCTTCACATTTGATCCAACCCACTGTGACAACTAGCTTTTGTTTCGACTTAGTAGCTGTACACCCACATTTTGCCAACTGTTATAGCAGATTTCAGAAAGATTTCATCAGAATTTGAACGATCAAGCAGCTCTTGATTGACTGACTCAGTTCTCTTTTTGTTCATTTGTCAGCAGACGTGATAAAAATTTTGTGGCAACATGATACATCTTCAATTTTTCTTTTAAAATCATGTGTCATGAACTTTTATAAATACCTACTTCTTTGGAAACTTCACGGTCAGTCAGGTGACAATTTACATGGACATTCCCAATATGATCATCGTCCGTTGTCATGGAAGATCATCCAGATTTGGAATAGTCTTCAGAGGATATTCTTCCCAATTTGAAACACTAGTACCACTTGTGATATTGTGTATGGCTCAAACAATCTTCCCCATAAGCCTGTTACAACATCAGGCAAGTCTCCGTAAATGATTTTTAACAATTTGAAAGAATTTCACGCAAACATGTTGCTCTTCCAAATCCTTCATTGTTCAACTTGTGACAAATCGCCAAGTGCACTAAACATACGTTCACTCTAGCACGTGTAGATCGATGACCAACATGGCATGATTTAGCTATTATTAAATTGAAAGTCAAGGTCACCCATACACAGCACTGCAGTTGCAAGCATGCTGCATCAGCTGGATGGCACATTGTTTTAAAAGTTTGGTTTCTTTTTTGACAGACGTCATAAACATAGAATATTGTACACAAATAGGCATGAAAAAATTAGCATATTTTAAAAAAATAAGTTACTGAGAGAAATTTGAGTAAGTAAAATAGGATATATTAATAAAAAAGAGTAATCATACATACCCGAGTATTATTCATTGGCCATATAATCACAATTGCTGAGCATAATATGCTGGTAAATGCAAAAAAAAAATTTATATCTGTTACAGCAGTGTTATTAAGACTAAGGGAGGGGGGATAAGTCAATTGAACTAAGCTCAGTGTATCATTATTAAAAATTACAAGAAATTATTATTACTAATTATTTATCCCATGCACAATTATTGCAGATAAATAGAGTCAATTGCTTGACCTTTCGGTAATCAGAGGTATCCATTCACGGGTAATCAGCTCTATTGCTTTTTGGTGGGAGCAGATAAGAATCGATTATATCAAACCCTCCCCCACCCCAGTACTCAACTGGGACTTATTTTATCGACCCTGGAATAATGAAAGTCAAAGTCAACGTTGTTGAGATTTGAACTCAAAACATAAAGAGCTGTAATTAAACACTAAGTTATTTTGTCTGATGATGTAACACTAAGTTATTTTGTCTGATGGTGTAACACTAAGTTATTTTGTCTGATGGTGTAACACTAAGTTATTTTGTCTGATGATGTAACACTAAGTTATTTTGTCTGATGGTGTAACATTTCTGTCAATCCATCATCCTCAGTATATTACTGTTGTGTATTTTTAGTGAGATTAATATATGGCGTGCTTCTGACAAATCACAAGTTTCTAAAGAAATGGTTTCATAGAACTAATTAACTCCAGTATATATTACCTTAGGGTGGTGTATTGGCAGAATCAGTACAAAGTTGGACAAAAAGGCATCGTCGTATTTAGTTTCAGCCGTTAACATTTCGAGTGCAATCTCTGCTGAGGTCAACTTTGCCTTTCATCCTTTTGGGATTAACAAAATAAAGTACCAGTCAACTACTGAGGTCGATTTAATCTACTGATACTGGTGTCCCCTAAGCTTCTTCATGTAAGAGACTATGGCTGAGAATTCTGAATGAATCTTAGCACTGCTTGTGTTTTAAGGATGGTTGAGAGTGCAAACCCAAATGGCTACAGTATTTTTGTGAGTAGCAGCAACCCCAGGTATTCTTAGCTTTGAAGGGCATCATATCTAATGCAAGAAAAAGTCAACAGAAGAAGTATATATTACCGATACTTAATACACACAAGCACTTACCAACATGCGAAAATTAACTCTGGCAGTATTTGAACTCAGAACATTGATGTACCAAACTAGATACCATACAGTCTAGTGTTGTCTTCACTCTGAAATTTCTTGTCAATCTTCCATCATGGAGGACCCTGCAGAACATCACCTCATGATTTCTGTACAATGTTCACAATCTTCTGTGGGATGCTGTAGAGCCTCATCAATTACCACATAGTCTCACGGTGGACGCTATCAAAAGCCTTTTCATAGTCTATGAAATTCAGATACAGGGGAGATGACCAATCTATAAACTGCTCGACTATGATCCCCAAGAAAGCTATCTGATCTGCATATGACCCGTTCTGACGAAATTCTGCTTACTCTTCCCATAGGCGGGTATCCAGTGCTTTGTCGAGCCTTTCCAGAATGACCCGGTTGAAAAGTTTTTTGGGGGATTGACAACAGTATTATTCCACAGTAGTTTTGACATTTTATTACATCTTTTGGGGGGAGCTGCACAAGGTAGCTTTCTCTTCAGTCGAGGTGGAATTACTCCTTGTTCCAGATCTTCTAAAAGAGTGATTGTAGCATCTGTGTTGTGGCCTCAGATTTGACCTTGACTTCTGTGTTTATGTTTGGTCCCCCTGCTTTGTTGTAATTTAGGGACACTATAGCTTTTCAGATCTCAGCCTTGTTTGGTGGTTCACAGTTTATGGGTAGGTCCACTTCAGCTGCTCGTCTGTTGAGCAAACTCAATGCAAAGAGCCCGAACAAATACCGCAAGGCATCCAGTCCAACACTAACAATTCCACCAGGCCACCACCCTAGACTGGTACTTTATCTACCCCGAAAGGATGAAAGACAAAGTTGACCACAATAGGATTTGAACTCAGAGTGCAGTGAGCCAGAACAAATACTACAAGGCACTATCCGGTGCTCTAACAACTGCCAATTTGCTGCCTGGCAAAAATAAGAACTTCACCCCACAAAACCATTTCCATGGTTGCCTAGTAAGTAGCAGGAAGAGCAGAAGTGTTGTAGCCAGCTGTAAAAACAACTTCTCAAACAAATAAACCATACAAACATTGGAAAATTAATGTAAAACAATAAATTAAAAAAATCCTGTTTTGAGATGCCTACTTCAAACACACTTAAACAACATGATCAAATAACTTTATGCCCACCCGAAGAAAATGCACTTCAGCTTAGTTGTTCAACCTATTCAACATCATCCATTTTTAAGATGATAGGGTAAAGATTGAATGAGATTTGGTTGCTAATTCTAGCAGGTCGAACAGTTGAGCGACCACATAGATGCTCTTTGAATACGGAAATAGACTGGACAGTGGAGAGAATACAACATGTCCAGACTGTCACACTATCTCATACGATTCATCATTAAATGTCGGAGTGTACAGTATAGCTTTCAGCATGGTAGAGAGGTATGGTATACCTGGAATAACAGATCTGTGGGTCAAGCCTAGCTGGTCGGCCAAATACCTGTATGCTATATTTCTGCTCAATCAGAGCTGACCTGGGACTAAACAAGAGCAACCTGTTCAACATAGCACCTAAATCTCCTTTAATAAAGACCCTACTGTCTTGAAAATGTGCCTGCTAGATTGATATACTAACAGCTCAACCTGCTAAGTTAACTTTTTATTTTTATTATTGCTTAGTCAGGAGAGAAGGCAGTGCCCATCACCCTTTTTTCAGGGCCTCTCAGACTGGTGGGAGAGAGGGAGGAAAGTATCCTCAGACCAGAGACCTGGCCTGAATGCTTGCAACAGAATGGACTGCTAAAGGCACCCAAGGGCCTGGTGTTAGTGTTAAACCGGGTGACAGATTAAGTCTACCACCCAAATAGGCCACGGCAGGATTTGAACTCAGAACGCAAAGAGGCAGAACAAATACTGCAAGGCATCTTGTCAGACACTAATGATTCTGCCAGTCCACTGCCCTAGACTGGTACTAGATTTATCTACCCTGAAAGGATGAAAAGCAAAGTTGACCTTGGCGGGATTTGGGATTTGAACTCAGAGCGCAGCGAGTCGGAATGAATACTGCAAGGCATTCTGTCCGACACGCTAACAACTGCCAGTTCACTGCCTTAATCAAATATTGATGACAGTAAAATTTCAAAAAAGTTTGGGTGTCACTTACCTTGTACTACTGAAAGCATACAATAAGACATGGACCATTACACAGTGAAGAGAATTGAACTGAAAACACAAGAGGAAACCATTGAGAGTGATAATGGTAGCAATTGTAAAGCTGGTGGAGTTATGTAAGAAGAGCAGTGACTCAAGATTAGAAGTGTGTATTGACATGTGTAGTGTCTCGAGATTAGAAGTGTGTAGTGACATGAGATCAGATCAAACAAGGATTATTCATCAGCCCATGTATCCAACCACTGATTTCCGGTTATCAAATCTAAATATAACTAGGACAGAGTATCTCATATATTGATAAGGCTGGAGCAAACCTAGGGATGGGTCTACACACCATACTACAGAATCATCCAATTCATATCAGCATAGGAAAATAGATGTTAAAATGATAATGATGATTGCCCAGCACTCACATGCATGATCCAGTAATATCAGCAAAAAGCTCTCTCCTGGAGAATGTCACGATGTTTAGTTACCTTCGTAACTAAATTGGGCACAGATATGGCTGTGTGGTTAAGAAGTTCACTTTGCAGCCTTGAGCCTTCAGTTATAATAACAGTGTGCAGAAGCTTGGTCAAGTGTCTTCTACCATAGAGTTGGATTAACCAAGTGTGTGTGTGTGTGTGTGTGTGTGTGTGTGTGTGTGTGTGTGTGTGTGTGTGTGTGTGTGTGTGTGTGTGTGT
>JAOPJM010522830.1:0-10546 GCA_027124095.1 Muusoctopus leioderma
TAGCAACTCTTTTTAAGTGGACGTAAAGTCGAACAGTCGTAAGTTGAATAGGTCGTAAGTCGACGACGACCTGTACTAGCAGTAAACGTGAAAATTCCACTGTTATATTGAAAACTACAAGTTTATCGAGGGCCATGTAATACATACGGATTGTATTTTTTTTTAAGCGTTTTATTCTTGACATGGTGTAAAGTCCACATAGGTAGTACTGAAGGTAAAGTCTTAGAGGAGAACATATTTGAAAACTATATTATTTGTTATACACATATCACCTCTTCTATTTTGAGAGTTGTTATCTATTATTTCTATCTTTACGTCTAGAAGTAAACTGTTTTTAACTATAGAACGAAATCGTAGACAATCTATCTTGTAATAATATTATTCTGCTATTATTTGCGGCTCTTTACATTCTGAGTTCAAATTCCACCTAGATCAACTTTGCCTTTCATCCCTTCGGGGTCAATACATAAAGTACCAGTCAAGTACTGGGGTTGATATAATCGACTGTTCCTCTCCCAGGAATTTCTGGCATTGTGCCTATGTCAGAAACAATATTATTCTGCTACTGTACGACTTCGAGTTGTACGAATCTTAATATGCTTTTAACGGTAGAAATGAAAGTTGTCTAGATACAACGATGGTATATTCAACAATTAGTTTATTCGACGTTAATAATATAAATCTCTCGACACTACGGCCGAGAGTGAGTGTTTACAGTCATGTTGGAGCAGTGAATGGCTTAACACCAGTTGAATCAAAGTATTTACATTATGAGTGTGTTGTAATGTAAATGAAGTGAAGTGAGTTATGAGTTATGAGCTAGCCCTATTTGCCGCGTCGCTACACACACGACATGAGTCGTGGTGCCGACTTAAGACTAACTAAAGAAAGGAGATTTTGTGTGGGTTTTTATAACGTGAGAGAAAAGTTCTAGAAGGATCTATTTGATTTTTGGCGGGCTAACTACAGAAATGTAATGAGTGCAAGGGACCGTGATTGGTCAATTACCGGGTCGAGGCCAAACATTGTCTGGTGCTATGGCAACGACCTAGAAAGAATGTCGTTGCAGCGTTCCCTGTGAGCTGTGACAAGAGAGGAGGAAAGATCGAACCTCGGCCAAGGCATTGCTACATCAACTTATATATATATATGTCACAAACCATAGGTATAGGTTTGTCTAAATATTTGTATATGTGTGCGTTGGAATTTCGGCCAGGCTAACCGCTACATGCTCATCTTTGTTTTCATATCAGTGGAAAGTGCATAAGGCTGGACTTGAACCCACAGTCTCAGTGAACGAAGTACAATAGTCTTGTCTCATCAGAAGGTACTTGTTATTGTCGTTGTTGTTGTTGTTATTATTATTCTTATTATTCTTGTTAAGACCAGATTGAGCAATGACCATCTCGTCTTTTGAGACATAGTTTATCTCTGACGATATAATCCTCTATTGTCTTTCCTTTATTAAAAGAAAAGACTGTATGGAACAATTTGTGAGAGAATTGGCTGCTATTTCTAGCAATCTAACAACCACGTAGAGAGGCTACATTATCGACACGTCAGAAGAAACTTTTGTAATACGTGGTGCCGAGAAAGTTGCCAGCTAATAAGATTTTCCACATATGAACATTTTATATAATTTAATAGTAAATTCGTGTTCACAGATTTACTTTTACAGATTTCTGAATTAGTTACCATAAATACTTTCAAATGGTATAGAAAATAATAGATTGTATATATACGTGGCCTCACTACATATTTACTTGAATATATAGAGTTTAGCTAAACAGGTTTACAAAATCTGAGAATATGCCAACGTTCTTTGAAGTCTATAATATTTACATAAGTATATGAATAATTGTAGTAGTGGTTTGTAGACTTCAGTCACTACTTCAGGGTGTGACGAACCCCCTACCTGACATGAGTCCCAGGGTTCAGCTGGCTCCGCCTGACAGTACCTGGTATGGGGCCCCTGACCAGGGTTACTGATCAAAGGAACGAAATCACTGGTAGTGGGGATGATGGATTAGACTGCTGGCAGGGTTTACGAAAGACTGTGGTCCTTCTGGTGGTAGTTTCGGATGCTTGCCATTTGGTAAGGGTCATCTGGTGAAAGCGCGTGGCCTAGTGGTTAGGCTACTGGTGCTCACGATCGAAAGATCGTGGGTTCGATTCCCGGTCCGGGACGCGCGTTGTGTACGTGAGCAAGGAACGTTACTTCTTTCACGTTGCTCCAGTCCACTCAGCTGAAAATGAGTACCAGCAGCAGTAGCTGGAGGGTTAACTCAGCGACGGACTGGTGTCCCGTTCAGAGGGTTAGGGTTAGGGTTAGGGCTAGGGTGCACTCTCAGTTCACTTAACACCACAGGAACCGGAATAAGCTCCGGCTTGATGGTCCACGTAGGCTCAGGTAGAACTTTAACTTTATACATCAGCTCTAAGAGGGGCACTGCCCTTCACGAGGGAGGTGGTGGTTTCTTCTCGGAAGTACTCGGAAGTACTCGGCCAACGAATCTTTCCATGGATTCGACAACCAGCCTGTGATGAGTAACAGTACAAGGCTCTGAACAGGAGTGGTTGGCATGATTACGTGGAACCCCCTTCGCGTCGCACGGTGTTGGAGGCGATGAGATATGAATAATATTTGTGAATAAATGGCTGTGTGGTTAAGGAGTTCGCTTCGCAACCACGTGGTTTCGGGTTCAGTCCCACTGCGTAACACCTTGGGCAAGTGTCTTCTACTATAGCCTCGGGCCGACCAGTGCATTGTGAGTGAATTTAGTAGACGGAAACTGAGCAGAAGCCCAACATCTATGTGTGTGTGTGTGTGTGTGTGTGTGTGTGTGTGTGTGTGTGTGTGTGTGTGTGTGTGTGTTTGTACGTTTATATCCCGTATCTAACGATTCGGCTAAAAGACCGATAGAATAAGTACCAGACTTTTAAAAAATAGTAAGTACTGGTGCCGATCTGATCGACTAAAACCCTTCAATGCGGTTTTCTAGCATGGCTGCAGTCCGATGACTGAAACAAGTAAAAGAATAAAAGAATAAAGAATGTGGAGAGAGAGAGTGAGAGATGGAGAGAGAGGGAGAGAGAGGGAGAGAGAGAGATGAAGGGAAAAGGAAATATAATGGTGAAAGAAAGTGAGAGGAAATGTAACAGTGTAAAGAAAATAAGAAAGATAGAGTGAAAATGATAACATAGGGAGAGAGGGGGAGAAAGAGAGAGAGAGACAGAGATAGAGAAAGAGAGAGGGGGAAAGAGAGAGAAAGAGAGAGAAAGAGAGAGAGAATTGCAAGAATAAGGTGAAGAAAATCAAAAAGGGAAAGAGGTTGTGGGCGGGAAAAAGGATGCGAGAGGGCGAACGTGTGAGGAAACAGATGATGGATAGAAACAAAACAAACTCTATGAGAGGGATGGCGAGAGGTGTTAGGAGTAAGAGAAGAGAAAGTAAGAAAAGAGAAAGAAAGAGATGAGAAAGGAAGAGAAGAGAAAGGAAGAGAAATAGACGGGAGTGAGTGATGACGAGGAAATAGGTAATCGGACTGATTGTGGGAGCGAAAGTAAAAGCTATATCAGCCAAATAGATTGAAAAAGGAATTTACGGAGCGTTGCCCCAGTTGAACGTTTTCAAGGAGTGACAGATAGATTAGTGACGACTTATATCAATAAGGAACTAAGCGAAAGGAATGGCAAGAGGAAAACAGAAGTGGAGTCCGGATGTCCATTGCGTTGTGTTCCTGCTAGATATTAGTTTAATCTCAGCAGTCAATTACTAAACATTCAATTAATTTCACACTTGATACAAAAAACCAAACAAAGAAAATGTGTCACCGAAAGAAACAACAATACAGAAGTAAAGACATTCTCGATTATTCATGTGTAACAAACAAAAGAAATAAATCAATCACTGAGATTAATTTACTCAGAGATGTCATCCGCATGAAAAACAATAGTTAATTTTGTGTTATATTAAATGGAGTGAGCATCAAAACTCTAATTAGAAGTACATACGAGGTGAGAAAAATATTATTTTAATCATTTCGGCAAGTACGGGAGACAAACCCGGACATGTTTCGCCCTTACTAGATCTCCTCAATGAAGCATTGACTTCGCCGTACATGCCTAAGTAGTGATTATAGAATCACTAAGTAGATGTACAATATTGTACTCGTGAAAGCATGAAAAATTAGCATATTCAGCAAAAAAATCACTGTGGTTAATTATTCAAAGACGTCATTCGCATGAAAAATAATAGTTAAGTTTGTGTTAACATATTTAATGTAGTGAAATAAGAAATACTTATGTGGTTAGGAAATCGATTAAGTATTTCTTATTAGATTTTGATGCCCACTACATTAAATATATTAACACTAACTTAACTATTCGATTATTCATAGTTTGGTCATTCATTCCTTGGTTAATATGGCTTCGGAAATGTTTTTCTCTTACATTAGAGAATCTCAGCTTATTCTATCATGTGAAGTCGTCACATACAGTGAGACACACATAAAATGGTGTAATGTTACCCAGATTTTATAATTTAGAAGGAACAACAAGAAAAAGAATATTTCTTAATTTCTGATTTAGACATACCAATTGCATCGACTCTTGTATATTATTGGTAATTAATTTTATCGAACCCTAGTATGGTATAAGACAAAGTCGAAAGAGAAATAGTAAAGTCTATCACAGTGAAATTTTAACTTGAAAGTCAAAATAATTACAGAAATATACCCATTCTGGTGTTTTAATGTTTCTGTTATATCTACAATTAAATATTGTTTCTAACATAAGCACATGGCCAGAAATTTTGTTTATCGACCCCGAGAGGATGAAAGGGAAATTTGACCACGGTGGTATTGCCATTTTAAACTGGATCATAGATTTATTGTTGTTGTTATGCCCCAGGTCAGCTCTGATCAAGTAGACCTATGATCAAAGAGCATTCGATTCGTGACCATCGCATCTTTTTTTTCAGACACACTTTATCTACATTATCCAATGTGTCCTCTATTTGTTTACATAGGTATAAAACCCGTTTATCTTTGATATTTTTTCGACTAGGAGAAAGGATATGGCAAGAGCCTTTTCAAATGAGAATCGAAACTTAGTCGAAGACACAATTCCTCGACATTTTACATTCATCATACCACAATACCAATAAATAAATTTACCATATAGGTTTATGACTCGAAAAAGGGTGATCCGAAACCTTCTTGATATTCAAATCGTTCATTGGAACCAGGTGTAAAGTTAAAAGACTAATCAAATGGGTCAACTGCTGGTTCCCTCTAAAGTTTTCCCATCTGAATTGCAGCAACGTTTCACAGTGATTCCGCTTGCTCATTACACAAAACTCTTGCATTTAAGTATTCGTACAAACTCATTAAATAATTTCATTCGTATATGGTTACAGTTTCATTCATCTTGCTTATGTATGAACAATAAAGATACGCTTGTAAATCGTAAACTGATAACAGTAACACGTTAACGAGCCAATGTGATCACTTGATCTACTGGAAATAGCAGACAAATCTCTCTCAACTAACACCCTACCCGTCTTTAAAATAAAAAAATAACATGTTGGATAATATATCTCTAGATAAACTATGCCTGAAAATATGAGATGGTCACAACTGGAATGTCTTTCAACATAGGTCTGCTCGATCAACATGTTAAAGATAGAAACCGATTCTGAAGCATCGGAAACCACTAAACAGATTCGTCAAATTTTTGACAATCTTGAAACATCAAGATGCAATCAAGGTTATTCTAGTGAGAAATAAAAAAATATATACAAATTGGCCGAGTGAAGAGAATTTATTCATTTCACACGAATTCCTCCTGCCAGCTAAGTAACTAATCTACTGTCCATCTATTTCAGAATATTTTGCCCTTTTATACTAACCTCGAATAAGAATGTCTAATCATAGAATGCATCACTTTACTAGTTTCAAAAATGTTCGTCGATTCTATTAACTTCCAGTAAAATTGCGGTGTAGACGTCTTATAATATCATGGATATTGACTGGCCTATGGCTGCTTTAGTTTACTTCTCTTACACATAATCATCTCCCAACTTGGTATTTTCACTTGACCTTTTCTTTATAAACTAACAGCGGTTGGTTAGATTGGAAGCATTTATGTAAGCGATCCAATTATCGTCACCTATAACTGTATTTACTTTTCTTTCGCTTGAGGTGAAACGATAGAGTGTAAGAAGTAAATAAGACTGCAACCCAGTTTTGATTCTCTGTTGAAAACATTTTTCTTCACTACTCCAATAATGTTATATAGAAAGGCTTGAATGCTACAACACATCGATACCCGCTTCTATAAATCTAGGGCCTTACACTTATGTATGAAATTAATGTTTTTTTTATACTGTTTTTATTTGAGAAAGCTTGCCACAGTGAGTTGACTTAGTTGGTCGTGGTGTCTGAATAGGTGGTTTCCAACAATTTTAGACAACCAGCCTTTTATCCCAACAAAGTAATTTCCAACATCCCTACTATACTATTAGAAGTATTCTTCAAAATAGAAGATTGCACTTTGTTATGGAAGAACATAAAGAAATTAAATCGAAAACAGTAATTAGGCATTTCACAGTATATTCAGAATCGGTTAAAGAGTGAGCTACAGTAGAAATACGCTTGATATGCTAATCAATAAGTTCATTTCCTTCTACACGGAACTTTGAAATTTTACCTGTTTCTAAAATCTCGCATTTGAAATATGCTATACTTTATTTCAATGGAAGTTTCTATCTTTAACCGTCATCTTTTTACGTGTTAGTACTTCTTACATTATACCAGATATAGTGGAACAAGATATTTCTTACTTTTCGAGCAAATAGTTTTGATAGATCTTTCATTGCTGTTGTTGTTCCGTAGTCTCAAGTTAGCTCTATGGTAAGAAAGTAGACGGTGGATTTGGTACGCGCTACTTTAAGTCTAGTGGAGGCGCGTAGCCTAGTGGTAAGGCTACTGGACTCACGATCGTAAGGTTGTGGGTTCAATTCCCGGTCATGGAAGTGCGTTGTGCTCTTGCGCAAGGCACTTTACTCCACGTTGCTCCAATCCGCTCAGCTGACAAAATAGAGTATTACGACCTGGAGAGGGATGGGCTCCGCCAGATTTAAAGGTTGCTCTAGACCAGGGTTCCCAACATTTTTTGGCTCGTGGCCCCCTTAGTCCTCCTTTTTTTGCTCGTGGCCCCCTTAGTCCTAACTTTACATCTGTGGCCCCATCAAAATATTTGGGAAAGATACTATAATACAGGGAGATAACTCCGGAAAAATATTACTTAAAGAAAATTATCTCCGTTTTTGTTTTTTTATTTCTTTCATTTTTGGAATTTTTTAATTTTTTAATGGTTCGGTCTGAAAGGTGTTGCGCTCATGGGTTTCGGGCCCAAGTGGGAACACCAGAGGGTTCATGTTCTGAGAGGAAGGACTGGGTGAAGAGCTTAGTGCATTTGTCACTCATATTGATATATATAGTTTATGATTTATGTTGAGTGATACTCAACATAAATCATAAACTATATATCAATATGTGTGTGTCAGATGCATGCATGCATTATTATCAGGGAGTTACTTATCTGCCATCCTATATTTTTAATTTTTTAATTCTAGTATTAACCCTTAATATCCTGTAGGACCCAGTTCCACACAGTATCGCATCATCAAATTAATATGAATCATTGAACTATATATATATATGGAGAAAGTGAACTATTTTTGTGTGAAAACACCTCAAGTACCTGTGTTTCTTACCTGTAAATTTCACAATAAATAAGCTGCAAAAAACCCTTTAACTCATTTTTAGGCATTTTCTGTTCAGTCATTACAGGATGTTAAGAGTTAAATTTATTCATAAAAATGTTTATGTGCATATGTAATGCAGGAGTTACTTATCTGCCATCCTGCACTCTGCATATCGTACAAATAACATCCAAATTATTTGACGTAAATAGTGCATGACGTGGCCTCTTTAGGTGCAGCTGTTATGCATATTTGGCATAATCTATTACTGACAACATGTTTTTGAAGACAGATTTAGTTGCAAACTATCGAATTTTATTGAAATTTATGTACTAGGCTTGCACAGGTGTGTTTTTTGTCTTAACTATAATGTACATATGTCCTGAGATCAGTAGTGGTGGTGGTAGTAGTAGTAGTAGTAGTAGTAGTAGTAGTAGTAGTAGTAGTAGTAGTAGTTTCTAACATAGGCACAAGGTCAACAACCCCAGTACTTCACTGGTACTTTATTTTTATCGACACTGAAAGGATGAAAGGCAAAGTTGACCTCGGTGGGATTTGAACTCAGAGTGCAGTGAACCAGAAAATAAGAAAGTAATAATAACAACAACAACAACAACAACAACAACAATAATTAATAGACAATTACTACATTCATTTTGCTCAATTTCTAGGTGAATTTATTCATAAAATATAATCCAGATACAATATTACATATCTGGAGTAATATTGCTACTTTTTAAAGTAAATTGATTTAGTTTTCTAAGTCTTTGAGTAATATTTAATTAGGTTATCACAGTCAATATGTTGGTACTGATTTATGGAGAGAGAGAGAGGGGGGGATAATACATTACTGATTAGTGGAAGTTTTTATTTTCTTACTTGCACACACACACACACAACAACATACTCACACACAACCATACATATACATCCACACTATACACGACCACCCACCCACATACACACACAACCACCTGCCCACACACACACACACACATAGACACACAACCACCAACACACAACCACACACACACATGCATACACACACAACCACACACACACACACACACACACACACAAACACACACACACACACACAGCCACCCACACACAACCACACACACACACACACACACACTCAAACACATGTATGTATGTATAATACGTATGATGGTTTATTCTCAACAGATGTTGCTACTTAAGCTATTCAGATAAATTAGAGAAAACAGTTGTTGCTAATGTTTCATTTTCGCAGTTACATTTCGTATTTCTTGACTTATTCCCTTTGTCCTTCGTTTATATAGCTTTTATTTTCTTTCTGTCTGTCTATCTTTCAACCATTTGTGTTTTTTTCTTTCATACATTCTTTCTTTCTTTCATTCTTTCCTTCTTTCGTTTTGCCGCTTTCTTTATTTGTTTCTTTGTTTGTTTCTTACTTTGTTTATTCATATATTGTATTCCCTCTGTATTTCTTTCTCACTTTTTTACTACCTCTGTCTTTCTGTCTTTCTTTCTATCTTTCTTTCTCCTTATTTCTCCCTTTCTTTCATTCTTTCTTTCTTTCTTCCTTTCTTCCTTTCCTTCTTTCTTTCTTTCTTTCTTCGTATATTTGTTTCGTCCTTCCCCTCGTTTGTTCTTCATTTGCTTACTTCTAATTCACTGTTGTGTTAAACAGTATATATTGTTATTGACGTTGGTGTGTGTAGGTGACGACATCAGAGTGGATATCACTGGTGGCATAAATATGGATATCACTGTGGATATCATTAGATATCTCTGACGACATAAGTGTGGATATCAGTGTAAATATCACTGACTATATCACTTCGGATATCATTGATGACATCACAGTTGGTATCATTGTAAATATCATTGTGGATATTACTGACGAAATCGCTGTGGATATCATTGGATATCACTGACGACACCTCTGTGGTTGTCAGTGTAAATACCACTGAGGATATCACTGACGACATCACGGTGGATATCAGTGTGGATATCAATGGCAATATTATTATTTCATATTATCTTGCTTTCTCCAGAAAAAATTCATTGTTTACAATGATTGGTGATGAGGATAATGATAATAATGATGATAGTGGTGGTGGCGGTGGTGGTGATGATGACGACGATGCCGATGACAACGACGGCGATGACGACGACGACGACGACGACAATGATGATGATGAGAGTGGTGGTGGTGGTGATGATGGCTATATGGTGATAATGACGATTATGATGATGACGATGATGATGATTATCATGATGATGGTGGTGGTGAGTTTATGTTGATTTGAATTCCTGCAGCGTGATGCTTGAAGTCAAAATGTGTGATGTGGACATGTTTTTTTGTATTGCAGTCCCTGTGAAGAAGTGTTTATGTTATTACTGGGGCTTAGTGGGTGAGACATACACCAGGAATGATGAGAGGAGGAGTAATGCATCTATCGGCTGGGTTTGGGAATGTGTGGTACACAGCTTGCTAATTCATAAAGAATAAACAGCTGTTTGTAGCAACGGTAGAAGAGAGAGAGAGATAGAGAGAGATATATATATATATATATATATAGAGAGAGAGAGAGATAGAGATAGAGAGAGAGAGAGATAGGGTACATAGTTGAGCAGACCTATGGTCAAGAATGTTCTAGCTGTGACCATCCCATTTCGTTTTTAGACTCTAAGAGTGCATTATCTAGTGCAGGGGTTCCCAACATTTTTTGGCTCGTGGCCCCCTTAGTCCTCCTTTTTTTGCTCGTGGCCCCCTTAGTCCTAACTTTA
>JAOPJM010522839.1:0-10546 GCA_027124095.1 Muusoctopus leioderma
GACTGAACCCGAGACCATGTGGTTGCAAAGCGAACTCCTTAACCACACAGCCATCTGCGCCTATATATATATATATACATATATATATATATACACACACATGATAGGCTTCAGCACAGTTTCACCAAATTCTAATCACAATGTATTGGTCAACCTGAGGATATAGTAGAAGACAATTGCCCAAGGTGTCATGCAGTGGGATCGAACCCAGAACCACATGGTTGTGAAGTGAACTGCTTAACCACACATCCACGCTTGTGCCGGTCGGTAACTTCTCTTGGATACAGGTAGTATTGAAAATGCAGTCATGGGTTTCATAAAAAGACATTTATTTTTTGACAAAATCCTGGATACATCTTTTGCTCTGTTAAAATATAACTTCCCAAGTTATATTGTGAAATACATGAATGTGCATATATAAAATAATGTCCAGTAATCTATTGGGATGTTAGATTGTTCTTATGTAAGAAGACTGAAAACCGTTTTTATATGAATAATTCAGCAATATACACTCGAATTGTTTCCTCTGGCTTTCTCTGTACCTGAGAGGATTTGAGCTCTACATTATAAGTTAATGAAACACTTCAATTGCACAGCATTCCCGCTGCCAACAGTAACAAGTTACATTTGTCTGTGGTGTCTGTTGTTTACAGATAGTTGAATGTAGCCATTGAAAATTAAAACTCTTTGCCAAGGACAAATTAGTGTTGGTGAGTCGATATGAGATGTTGACTATTTATCAAACAGAAAGTTTTCAACTCAGCTGTCTATATAAACGCATATACCAGTTACTGTTAAGATCAGTGTTGTAAGTATAATACTTCTCTCATATTTTCAAAATTAAATAAAAAATGCTTTAATATGTTGCATTTTGTTTAACTATCTGTTTAACTAACTTTTTAATAGATTTGAATGGACTTACTAGACATAAACAATCCAGATGATCAAATCCATCAATACAGTATTAGGTCTTTTGACTTGTAAGACCAGTAAATTCAACTCCTGGTCACACCCACTAGTCAATTTTACAGTGCTCTTCCTGGCTACAGCAGTGAACCATTTATTCTCTGTAGTGCTTACTCACTGCTAGATTACTTGGCCATTGAGAGTTTAGTGCCTTGCCCATGGACACTGCATAACATTAGTAACAGGATACAAACTGCTAACCTTTTGACTGATCCTTCTGACATACCCATCTACATCTCTCAAATTTCAAAGGAGATAAAATATGATTATATGAATTAAGCAGCATTAGTGGTGTGTGAGTGTGTGCACATTGTATACACACATGTATAAGGCTTTTATGATATTTAACAAAAATTTGAAATTTAAATTGAAAGTTTTCAGCTCATGTAACATTAAAAATTAAAATAGTTTGCTATATCTGCACATTAAAATAGAGATTTCTCACACACATTAAGTCAGCTTTGACAAAACAGAAAGAAAAAGACATCCGAAAATAGCATTTACATTAACGATAAATATTAACATATATTTTTAAGTTTCAAATTATTTAGTAGAAATGCTTTAACATTGTGTATTCAATTTATTTGCAACATAAATAACTGTTTATTATGGCAGAATTCAATGTAAATTAAGAAAAAATTGATTACACAAAAGTTTATAGAATCTCATATGTGAATGAAGCAGCAGTAGCTGTGATGTGATGATGACAATGAGGAGGATGGATTGTCACAAATAAAAAAATGTGAGTTTTTGGTGACATGTGCAGATTTTGTTTTGTGTTGTTATTATTTATTATTTTTTTTTACACCTTTCTTGTTTTATTGGTCCAATACGGGTAATTACAGGTGTAGAAAAAAGTGTTGAACCTGGAGCAGCACAAGACCAACATTTGGCCTACCAGGAGAAGTACATGCAAAACAGAAATGTTATCTTGCTAAGCTTTAGTACATGCCTTACTAATACTTCATGCATTATCTAGTATGCCAAGTATTTGACATTATTATAGTCTGCAGGAACATTGTTAAACAATAGAATGAATGTCTTAAGGAAAATGAAAAAAAGTAAAAAGTGATAGTGAAGTAGTAGGTTGTATGCATGTAAGTACACACACACACATATATATATATCATCACCATTATTTATGTCTGCCTTCCATGCTGGCATGGGTTGCACAGGTTGTCACAATTCACGTCAGTTCTTATTTGAAGTTACTGCCCTCCTAGATGGGTTGGAGGACCACATATTGCTCGCACATTCCATTTTTGGCATGGTTTCTATGGCTAGATGCCATTCTTAAAACCAACCACTTTACAGGGTGTACTGAGTGCATTTTATCATGGCACCAGCACTAGAGAGGTTGTTGTGCACTCGGCAAGACTAAAGAGTCCTCTCTACCCTAAGTTGTCTCCGTTCGTCCACCAACCACTTTACAGAGTGTACTGAGTGCATTTTATCATGGCACCAGCACTAGAGAGGTTGTCTTACCCCTATCCAGACTAAAGAGTCCTTTTGACACTACATTGTCTCCGTTCCTCCAAGGTAAACATGACAGAGTGTGAGTATGATGGGGGGAACAGTGACAGGATGGTAGGGTATGGTAGGAAGTAATGGAAGAAAAACTGACAGCTACTTGTTGGTAGGTTGGTAAGAAGATTGAATAGGAAACAGCATGTGTAGCATGATGGGATAGCACAAAATATGAGTCATATTATGAGAGAGTGAGCGATGGACAGCAATAGAAATGGGTGAAGGTAATTGAAAGTGGGAGATGGCAATGAAGCATCACATGGGAGAGAGAGAATGAAAATGATGGTTAGAAGGGTGATGACAGGATGTGCTGAATATGGACAGATCCCATGCCATCCCTCGTTACTCGAGTGTCAAAATGGATAGATCCGATGCCATCTCTCTTTACTCAGGCATTGTGATAGAAGGGAGGTAGAGTGCTAGAGGGGTATTGGTGGAAAAGAGGTAGAGTGATTATGGGTGATGGTTGAAGGATTGAATACGGACAGATCAAATGCCATCCCTTGCTACACAGGCTGCATGGTACAGTGAATAGAACAGAGGGTGAATGATAGATGAGAGAGTAATGAGGGCAGTAGATAGAGACTTAACAAATATAATGGGCAAGAACACCGATATAAATATATTATACATCCCAACTACCATCACCACCACCATTACTTTAATGTTTTTTACCATGGCTTGCACAGGTGGGTGGGTCTTCTCCAGCACCGTGTATGTATGTATATATATATATATACACACACAAACACACATACATACACATATACACTTACATTCCACTATCACATCTCACTTGATGTGGACAGTCACTACCTTAGGAAAACTTTTCTAAATTTAAAATTTTCTTTGTTAGTTTTATAACTTATCCTGATTCCTCACTTTCGATTTTCAACCAATTTTATTGCTATTTTGGATTGCGTTTCTTATGGTGAAAAAACAACAACAAACAAAAAACATATATGAATAAATACAGTAAACATACACACTATTATAAAACATTTTACAAGGAAAAATTTTATATATATATATATATTATTAGAGTATAGCCCTACGGTGAGCTCTTCTGTTTCGATTACTCACATAATCTCATCAGAGATGACAACTCGGAAGAAACTTAAATCAAGAATGCGAAACAGCCACGGAGAAAATGTCAAGTTAAATCATTAACAAATTTTAAAATTCAGTAGAGTAAAAACCAAGAAATAAATAATAAAAAATACAACTGGTAAAAAAGGTAGAATTATTTACCAGTGCATGTACTCTCCTAAATTAGCATGTAGAAAATCAGAGAGAAGAGGAAAGAGAAGAAGAAAATAATAGATGAACCTTGCTTATGAAGATGACCAGGAATTGAAGACGCGGTGAGGGGTCACTTACGGAATGTTAGAAGTTAGAGTCAATGTAGGTAGGGGCTCATATTGGGTTGCTTAAGTTCTTGCTAAAGTTCCAATGTTTTATTAGTCAAGTTACATATTAAAATAGTTCTCACATAATTTTCAAGTTAAGTTATATATTAAAATAGTTTTCGCTTCATAATAGGTAGTTGTATAAATTTAAGCTGTGGTCAAACTCTATACTCTAATGATTGAGTAACTCTTTAACCCTTTCGTTACCATATATCTAATGAAATACACTGCCTCTAATTTTCAATTATTTTGAAAATAATCAAGAATTTGGAGGAACTTAGTAAAATAAACTAACTTTCTCATTATTTAGTTGGTGTTTGGAACATAACTTAACAATAAGTTAATATATAAAATTATAATGGAAGGTTTAAATATAAATATAAACACTTCAAAACAATTGGTTTTTATCATAGAACCAGGGGCGGTTTCAGGCGGTTTGGTATCAAATGGGTTAAGTTTGAAAATAATCAAGAATTCGGAGGGACTTAGTAAAATAGCTAACTTTCTAGTTATTAAGTTGGTGTTTGGAACGTAAATTAACTCTTAACATCCTGTTAAAAATTTGTCTAAGTCCTGTTGTAAGGATCGAGGAGCAAAAAATTCCTTAAAATTGGGTTTTTGCAGCTTGTTTATTATGAAATTTACAGGTAAGAAACACAGGTGCTGGAGGTGTTTTCACATAAAAATATTTCACTTCCACCATATATATATATATAGTTCAATGATTCATATCAATTTGATGATGTGGTATCATGTTGAACCGGATCTTACGGGATGTTAAGAGTTAATAAAATTTCTTGTAAGAGATGGAGGTGGTGAGGGGAGGAGGAGATAGAGACAGAGATGTCAAGAATGTTGATAAAGGTATCCGAGATGGAGGAAGTAGAGCACTTTAAAACAAATGGTTTTTATTATAGAACCAAGGGGCGGTTTCAGGCAGGTTTGGTATCATAGGGGTTAATGTAGCAGGCGCAAGCACAACCCGGTGGTTAAGAAGTTCGCTTTGCAGCCACGTGGGGTTCTGGGTTCAGTCCCACTGTGTGGCACCTTGAGCAAGTGTCTTGTACGGTAGCCTCGGGTTGACCAATGCCTTGTGAGTGGAATTTGGTAGACGGAAACTGTGCAGGAAACCATAGTATAAAATAGATATACATATCATCATCATCATTTTACGTCCGTTTTCCATGCTGGCATTGGTTGGACGGGTGATTTCGGCCTGCGTCGATTGTGAATGGAGTCACCACTCTCCTAGACGGGTCGGGAGGGACCACACCTCACACATGTTTCGTTTGGTTTGGTTTCTACGGTTGGATGCCCTTCTTATCACCAAACACTTTACAGAGTGTACTGAGTGCATTTATCGTGGCACCAACACTAGAGAGGTTGTCATGTCCAAGACATGAGCCCTCTCAATCCTGTGTTGTCTCCCAACGATCACCAAATACTTTACAGAGTGCACTGGGTGCATTTATCATGTCACCAGCACTAGAGAGGGTGCCTTGTCTCTAGCGGGCTAAAGATTCCCTCTCTACTCTCAGGACTTAGAACATTTTTTACAGGATGTTAAGAGTTAAAAAGATGCAGTCACCAGAGAAATGGATTTAGATTGAATAACTGAAGAAGATACCTTAGATTGTGAAGCAAAATAAGTGTGGCCATCAGACTGGTAAATAATAACCCAGTGTCCTACCCTTTTACAATTTCAACAAGCAACTGAGGCACGACGGTGGATTTTCGAGTTGTCACAGAAAAAGCATGTTCTTCGTGTTTTATGGTATACTGCGGCAGATTGTTCAAATTTACAACTTAAATTTTCCTCGTTAACATCAGAGGGTCCCATAGAAGCAACCGGCAATTGATACGATGTTTGCATCAGATTGAGCGTGTTCCAAAGATCTTGTCTATTGGATGGCACTATCCAGCATATATATAAGGTTTTATTCTCTAGTAGTCTGGTCTGGTCCTGATAACGTTTGAACGTATTCCACGTATAAAAGAATCTCTTATAAATGATTTATTTTCTTCAGTTGTTATAGCTTTGAAGTCGCAATCATAAGCTAATACAATTAAATTTTGTAGAAATTCAATCTGTTTTTTGTTGGGCTTTTGAAATACTGTAGACAGAAGGTGTCTGGCATATATTTCATTGGATAGTTTCGCATGAACTTTTTGTAGCCGTTTTAAAGCATTTTCAAAAGTTGTACAATCTTGTATAACGTCTACTATGTTAACCCTCGCCAAAAGCCAAAAAAAACGTAGAAACAAAAGCTCTAGTTTGTGAGAATTAAGGTTGGGATTGATAGTTGTTAGGAAATACTTGAATCTCCTATCCATAACCTAAACTTATCACATTGAGGAGAGTTTGTTGGAATGTGAAATTTGTCTAGTCTAGCTATCTTGTCCATTTTGCTTCAGCAATTAACTTTTAAATTGATTAAACTGTTGTGATGAATAAAGTTCCAGATAGTATCTTTTAATCAATTTAAAAGAGACATACATCGTCAGCAGCCATAACTGGTTTGGTACCGGAAGAAGATGTAAGGGACACAATGTAGGCAGTAAGGTTTGAATACATGACCACGTCGTCATTAGTCCAGCACTTTAACCCTTTTTTGTTACCATATTTCTAAGGAAACACACTGCTCATGTGTTTGAATTAATTTAGAAAATAATCAAGAATTTGGGAGGATTTAGTAAAATAACTAAAATGTTTTGTTATTAAGATGGTGTTTGGAATATATCTTAACCCTTTCGTTACCACATTTCTAATGATATACACTGCCTATGATTTTCAATTATTTTTGAAAATAATCAAGAATTTGGAGGAATTTATTAAAATAACTAACTTTCTAGTTATTAAGTTGGTGTTTGGAACATAAATTAATAAAAAGTTCTTACATAAAATTATAATGGAAGGTTTAAATTTAAATATGAACACTTTAAAACAAATTGTATTTTCATCATAGAACCAAGGGCGGTTTGGTATCAGAAGGGTTAAGAAATGTTCTTACATAACATTATGATAGAGTGTTTTAATATAAATATGAACATTTTAAAAAGGGCAGTTTTCCATCATAAAATCTGGGGCAGTTTCAGGCGGGTTTGTATCAAAAGGGTTAATTGTATTGTGTCATTTAATTCATTCATGTTACAACTGTTAACATTTCTAGCCATGTTGGAGTCTAGATAGTTTGTCTTCTTGTTTTCACTTGTTTAGTTAGTGTTGTTTTTTTTTTGTTACTGTCTTATAATTCATTTTCCCATGCTTGACTTGGTGGGGTAGTTTATTTGTTGAAGGTGATGTTTACAGTGGGATGCCCTTCCTATTGCTAATCAGTTAGGCAAACTGGAATTATGCAGAGTTAAGCTCAGGTGCACTGCAGTGTTACAGTACTACGATCTGAACTTATGACTGTGGTCAGTAGTCTAGCATCTTAATCTCACAGCCATTGTTACTTGTGTCTATGACTGTGGTCAGTAGTCTAGTATCTTAATCTCACAGCCATTGTTACTTGTGCCTATTTGACATAGTGTATTTTTTTTACTGTGTTTTGATTATCTCCCAATATTAACTTTGAGACACTGCATTACTAGTTTGAAGGTGATGTCCCAGCATGGCTGCAGTCCAGTGACTGAAACCAGCAAAAGAGTAAAAGAATAGTCCTATGACATGACCTATAGATGTTGGCAGTATCATATAGCCATTGTAATGGTGTTTACAATTTATGTAGTAGGTAGGTACTGATTGTATTATTCTAGTGAAGTAATTGTTTTATAACTACACACACAACACACATGTACAGAATCATCATCATCATCATCGTTTTACGTCCGTTTTCCATGTTGGCATGGGTTGGACAGGTGATTTCGGGCCGCGTTGTTTCCTCATTGGAGTCACGACTCTCCCAGACGGGTCAGCGGCCCACAGGTGATCATATTTATTAATGCAGTGCTTTACAAGTAGATTCACTCAGTAGGTGTCAGTTGCTCTTATTTAAGTTAGTGTTAACATATTTAATTAGAAACATAGTCAATTAGAAATAATTATTCAGTAAGGGAAAGACAAATATTAGTCAATGACTAATATTATTTTAATTATCCCAGTAAGTTTTGGAGACAACTTCCAGACATGTTTCATTCTTATTAGATCTCCTCAGCAAAGCAATATTAGTATAGATTAAATGGGTGGATTATTAGATCAAGTTTTTTATAGTTAAATAGCCTTCCTAATGCTAGGCCTCTGGAGTGTGAATGGTACTTGTTTTCACTTGGATTGACTAAGGAAAACTGGGTGTTTGGCTTTGTGTAAAAGAGAAAAATGTCAGCACAGTGTAAATGACCTTTATAGGTTGCCAGTTCAGGACAGTGCTAGTTTCAGCCTCAAGGCTGTGTTAAAGCTTTTGCCAGCAAATTAGTGCATGCCATATTATAGAGTCTGTAGTATGTCAATATTAGCACAGCAGTACTGTAATACTGTTTTATGGTGATAGAAACACAGCCTGTGTTAGTTAGCTTTAGTAAACTATAAGCCAACAAGGGAGCCTCTCTGTGGTTGCTTGACCTGCTACGTCAAATCTCCTGTAAATCACACCCTACCGTCTTAACCCTTTTGATACCAACCCGCCTGAAACCACCTCTGGTTCCATAAAAAAACCATTTGCTTTAAAGTGTTCATATTTAAATTAAAAATCTTCCATTATAATTTTATGTAAGAACTTTTTGTTAAGTTATGTTCCAAATACCAACTTAATAACAAGAAAGTTAGTTATTTTACTAAATCCTTCCAAATTCTTGATTATTTTCGAAATTAATTGAAAGTTGTATGCAGTCTATTTCATTAGAAATATGGTAACGAAAGGGTTAAATAACTGCTGTTGTTTCATATTGTGTTACATAATATTTTGTTTTTTGTGTTTCTTGCAGCAAATGGCCGTGAAGAATTGCTAAAGATTAATCTTAGAGAAGTTGAAATACAAAAAGATGTTGACTTAAAAGAAATTGCTATACGCCTTGATGGCTATTCTGGTGCTGATATCACTAATCTCTGCCGGTATGTTGGATTTTCTTAAATTCACATCCTATAAAGGATACCATCTTTACTTAAGCCATCATCTTCATTGTCATTACAATTTAATTTGTCAGGTGCCAGACAAATTAGATTTAAACCCTTTCATGACCATATTTCTAATGAAATACTGTATCATCATGATTGTTTTTACGTCTGTGTTTCCATGCTAGCATGGGTTGGACGGAGATTTTTTGAGGCAGCTTTTTTTAAGTATGGGAATCATACTACCAAACTACCAAAGAGCTTGACATTTTGGGTTTATGGAGATGTAAACAAACATCATTGGCCTCAGTAATAAACGGTGTCGAGCGATGACAAGTACATGCATGCACACACAAACACACGTGCATGTAAAAAACATACATACACATACGACAGACTTCTATATACTCGCATATAAGTCACAACTTTTTCTATGAAAATACGACCTAAAAACCAGCATCTGACTTATCTACTGAACATAGAAAACCACAATACGAAGTATATGGTACCTTGTAAATAGCAGTCGATAAAATATTTTGTTGTTTAAATTCATACCTTAACAGCACACTTTAATCATTTATTTACTAGTCAATAATCGAACTATAGCTATATTTTCTAGATCCCATAATTTATTGTAGGTAAACAAACTCTTTGAATCCCTTATTGACAAGGCGAGGAATCAGTTAAATATTGTTACCATGCATTATTTTGCACCATATGAAGTAAAGCAGACCACCATAATGTATTGTCAGTATATTGCTGATATGTAATTTACTCCCTCTGATAAGCTTCCAAACACATGTTTTACAGCAGAAAATGTATTTGTTATAATTTAAAGTACAGAGGAGATGGTTTGTACATACCAGGGTAGCCGGAATGAGTTGCTTATTTTGTTACTGTATGTGATGAAATTTAATAAATATGTTGTTGCATGTGATTAAATAAATAAATTAGAATTATTAAATATAGAGAATTAAGAATTCATTAACAAGTGATTAATTTAAGAGCTACCAAAGTGTTTGTTACATGTATTTTTATTAGATATATTATGGGGGGAAAATATGTTTAGTTTTGAATATTTTTATGGAAATTTCTTCCAAGCATAATCTGAAAACGACCAATAAATAAATTTCTTTTTCTTCCTATTGATAATTTAGGTGTTGTAGGGTTAATAAATGAGTGTTGGTGATATTTTGGACTCCATTGCACTCTGTAAAGAAGTGGTTGGCGTTAGGAAGGGCATCCAGCCATAGAAAACAAGCCAAATGAAACGTATGAGCAAGATGTGGTCCCCTGACCCATCTAAGAGAGTGGTGACTCCGAATGAGGACTGACTTGGATTGAAACCACCCATCCAACCCATGCCAGCATGGAAAGCAGACGTAAAATGATGATGGTGGTGGTGGTGGTGGTGGTGGTTCTTTGTAAACAGTTAATCCTCCTCTACTCTTTTACTTGTTTCAGTCATTTGACTGTGGTCATGCTGGAGCACCGCCTTGGAGGTCGATCAGATTGACCCCAGTACTTATTCTATCGGTCTCTATTGCCAAACCGCTAAGTTACAAACAGATACGGAGACAAACACAAACACACA
>JAOPJM010522848.1:0-10545 GCA_027124095.1 Muusoctopus leioderma
GTATTGACACGTGTGATTGCCTGTTGTGACACGTGCACATTTGCTCTGATTCACGTGATTATCAAGGTGAAGGTTACAGGCTGAACTGGTCGTCATGTAAACAAACCGAGTTCATACTTTCACGCGCCAACGCATAAGCGCTAGTTAGCCAAAAGGTGAATGAGTGTATATTCTGCCAGTAGGTCGCTACAAGTCTATGTTTATTCCCAGAGTTAATCGTACGCCTCACATGTAGATCACCTCTCTTTTACTTTAATATATTTGTGTCTGTTAGCTGGTTTAAGGAACAGAGTTAGTGTTCCAGCCCTAGCTGGTCTTCCTAGATTGGCGAGATAAAGATAGTTTGGTACGGTTGATACGATGTATGTTTCGTTTGAACTCTTGTAGTCTGGTGTTAATCAGGAAAGGAAGAATAATGCCTATGACATTTTCAGATGCTCCAAGACTGGTGAGATTGATGTTTGTTCATTTTGAACATCTGTTGGCCAATATCTGTGGGAAGAGAGAGGGTGGCAAGGATTTCCAGAGAATTGCGGTTCTGGGAAGGAAGGACTGGATGAAGTGCCTCGTGCGGTGTACTGAGACAGTAAGGGTGGTTGGGGAAGGAAGACAGGTGGGTTGGGTGAGTCTGGATGGAGAGAATTTGTATGTAACCATTTAGTAATTTTCACTCAATTGATATGGATTGAGTACAATTGAAACAGGTTACAAACAAGTTATGAATAAACAATATTTCTTGTGCACAGAGTCAGGATGGGCAGCCATTACTAGTATCAATCCTTCTTCTGTCTTTTATATTCCTTTTCAATTGGAGAGCTATATACATAGGGCAACTATCCAAAATTAGCCCTTGGAGTTACTTCGCTTACATCAAGTTACTTGTGAATATAACATCTCTAATCATTATTTAGTAGCTCCCACACACGTAGTCGCTAAATTGGTAAGGCGGTTGACGTCTACAACTCGACTTGCGAACTTCAAGAACAGCAGGCGCTTCAGATGTACTGGGAGAAACAACAGTATCACACAGCGGAGAATCAGTAGTAACTGACACCTCAGGCACTTCAGGAATTTTACCTGACACTTCGGGCAATTCATGAACTTCAGATGTTCCAGGAACCACAGGAACCTCAGGCGCTGTAACAACAGGAACATCAGGTACCAATTTTTGGGTGGAAGCTTCAGAAGTTGATCTACATCTCGTTCTATCAACATGTCATTCTATCAACATGTCGTTCTATAAACATGTCGTTCTATCACGTTTTCATCTTCTCTTACTTAAAAATGTACAGCTCCCAACTGTCGTCTTACAGTGCCTTCCCACTAGCGTTCACCAGCTCTTAAATTCCGCACAAGAACACGATGATCCTTTCTAAATTGATGCAGGTGATGCAATATTTTCATCCTTCGTTCCATATCATGTTGAACTCCTTGAACTCGACTACGTGTATCTGGTTTCAGTTGGTGAAATACCACCTGTAACTGAAATTTGAACGACAATTCAGTAGGGGAAGCTCCAGTTGTTGAATGCAGAATAATTCTGAGAGAGAGTGAGAACCTGTTGATTTTACTTTCAAGTGTCCCTTTCCGCCCACTTTCATTTTCTTTATTGCCTCTTTAAATGTGCGAACAGTGCACCCAGCTTGGTTGTTTGAGGAGGGATGATACGGAGCTGTGAATATATGTCGAATTCCATCGAAATTCATAAACAATTTAAACTGTTCACTAATGAAACATAGGCCACTATCACTGACTAATATCACAGACAGACCATGTGTGGCGAAGATTCCTCTCAACTTCTCGACTGTGATACACACTTCGGTCCATTTTGAGTAAGCTTCAACAACAATTAAGAAGATATGTCCTCTGAATAGACCAGCAGAATCTACGTGTACTCTTTCCCGTGGCTGACTTGGATATTCCTAGTCATGAAATGGTGCATTTTTAGGACCCTGAATGTATGCTCTACAATCCTTGCATGTAATTTCAATATCAGTATCCATGTTTAGCCACCACATATTGCATCGATCAAGAGACTTCATGCGTACCGTTCCTATATTGATCTGATTATGCTTTTGCAACACCCTCAGCTTCAATTTTGGAGGGACGATAACCCGACTTCTCCACAGTATCACACTATTCTCACAACTCAATTCTTCTCGCTTGTATGGCTTTAATTCAGAAATTGCAGTGTGATTTCCCCAGCCATTCACAGTTAATTCATATACCATAAGCAGAACAGGATCTTTTCTCGTCTCTGATCGTACTTCAGCTACGTACGGAGTGAAAAATTACCATACAGATATTGATGAAGTTTTCTTTTACGAAAACCACAAGTGTTAGTCCTTTCTTTTCAATAGGGGCGTAATTTAAGGTAGCCAACACATCCTCAGTTCGTGGTATCGGATATAGGTCACAAGGTGCGGACATATTTATGGTTCGTTTATAGTCACCACGTAATCGAAAAGTACCAGCATCGTCTATGGGTACTGGAACAATAGGTGAAGCCCAACGAGAATATTCGACTTTAAAAAAATGATATTTTGTCTCTCTAGTCGATCAAGTTCCTTCTCAATTCGGTCTTTTAGCGAATAAGATACTGGATGAGCTCTACAAAATCGTGGTGTTGCTGTCTTATCAACTGGTGACTTCACCTTAAAATCCTTTAAACAACCTAGCTCATCACTAAATACTAAATTAAACTCGGCCAGAAACTCATTCAATCTTAACGGAACCTCTTCCTCAACCAAAGTAAACATGGTTCTCCAATCTAATTTCACTTTCTCCATCCAATTTCTGCCCAACGATGTGGGAACCTCGCCTTCCTCAACCAATAACGGCAACCAACTTTCACTTCCCTCGTACAATACATCAACATCAGCCACACCACACAGCTTCACCAACTCCCCGGTATATGTTTTCAACCTCACCGACGTCTGTTGCAAATCATTCAAATCACCCAATTTCTTGAATTTCCTCAAATTCATCACTGTGCATGAAGCACCTGTGTCTACCTCCATCATCACCTTCCGATTATCCACAAACAATTCAACCTGCACAGACATACAGTTCCAACTTTTCTATCGCTTGATCTGCCCCACCTAAACAACCATCGTCATTCTCCTCCATGTTATTCACTGCCGCCTTTGTGTCATCCTTCCTTTTCCCATTGGATTGTCTACACCTTCGACGAGTATGTCCGATACGCTTGCATCCAAAACATTCCTTATTTTTGAAAGGACATTTTTCTGCAAGATGGTTAGCATTTCCACAACGGTAGCATTCACATTTCTCTGGTAATCTATGGATAGAATTTTCAGATTCATTTCCTGGTAGGCCTTGCACACTCTGAATATCCTTGGAATATTTTGTGGCCGACTCAATCGCTACATACATTTGAAGGGTACTCTTTAACGTCAGTGTTCTCTCACTGAGCAATTGTTGTTGAATTTTTTCATTCCTTCAACCCCCAGCCTGTCTCTTAGATGTCTATGAAGTTTATCCCCAAAATTACACTTCTCGGACATTTTTCTAAGCATTGAGTCATGCTAGCTGATGGCTTCATCGTCTCTCCTATCTCGAGAATAGAACAAAAATCGCGCATAAATTTCATTGGGGGCAGGATGGTTGTGTTTCTCCATAAGCTGACATAGCTCGTCAAATCTTTTCTCACTCGGGTCTATTATTTGCTAGATCTCAAGGAATTGCTTAATTTTTAGCACCAGCCACAGACAGTAATATGCCTCGCTTTTTACCGTCGTCTTCCACATCGTTCGCACAAAAGTAAAACCTCAAGCGTTCAATATAACTCATCCAATCTTCCTCCGTACTCTTCCATTCATTCACAATTCCAAACAATGACATTCTGCTGATGAGTCTGAAATCATAAACTCTAAACTTGCAATTTATGCTGCACTCCGTCGAACGTCATTGAATCAAAGCACCCGGAAACTCTTTGCTGTAAACATAGCAAAAATGATATCTCGTATTCCTGCGTACATTCCTTTAACCTCGTCACCAATTTTATGTATCCATTTAGTAATTTTCATTCAGTTGATATGAATTGAATATAATTGAAACATATTCTAAACAAGTTATCAACAAACAATATTTCTTGTCAGGAAGGGCAGTCATTACTGGTATCAATCCTTCTGTCTTGTATATCCTTTCAATTGGAGAAAAGCTATATACCAACGGCAACTATACAAAATTAGCTTTTGGAGTTATTTCCCTTACATCAAGTTACTTGTCAGTACAACAAGAATATGCAGATAGCTAGTTCAGAGAAGCAGAGGTCGCTGTAATAGCGTTAGAAGAAGCAGATAGAAGAAATAGTGTATTTGTAATCCAATGATTGTAGCGTGGTGGTGAGTGAAACATTCCAGTCATTTGAATGGCCTTCTTTTGGATATGGTCTATGACATTTGTCTGTGCAGCAGTAGCAGCAGCAGCATCGCTTGAGCTTTGTAGAGGATCAGTAACTGACCAGGGCTGAAGTATTTTCTGAACCTGAAGAGGAATGTCTAGTTTTTGTGAAGCGATTTTGGTGGTTGCCACGGGAGATTATCAGAGATTGTGAGGCATAGTATTTGTAGCAACTTTGAGGGTTTTAGTTGTGTGTTGTTCATGACTAGAGAGGATGAAGTACAAAACTGTTTTCTTTATATGTGTACTGATTGTGTCTTGGTACCGTTGAAAGAGACAAGACTGGTATGTCCCCATTGAAACAGTGTATGCATGATGTGAGTTATTTAGGTTGTGTGTGGATGACGTCTCTGTGTGGAAAGTTAAAGAGCAGTGAAGCATTGTATAATCTGCGCAGTAGTGTGTGTTGTTAGACGGGACAGAAAGTAGGTAATTAATGTGCAGAAGGGGTACGCCAGAGTAGACAGAATGTGGGTCGGAGTGGGGATTCATCAGCATACACTGCAATAGTGTGGTCTGACAGGAAGCTTCCGACCCAGGAGTTGAGGTTGGATTAAACGTGGGTAGAGAAGAAGTTCCAGTGGGTTCCAGTTTTGATGGAGAAAGAACTGCGTGAAGCGTTTAGTACGACATCTAGTAGGATGGTTGGGCGACAAGAGATGTCAAGAGGAGACGACAAGAAGTTTGTTTGGCAGTCATAATATAAATAGTATTGACAAAGTAAAGTGTAGTTAAAATGAGAAAATTCAATATCTAACTCTACACAAAGGCCTTCTACTTTAGGAGAGGTAGGAAATGGAAAATAGTTACAATTATGCCTTCCCCAGGGTACCAGCAGCATAAATAAACGTGGGCCAGGGATCGAGAGAGAGAGTCTGCTTATTAGGCAGATGACATTTTTATTATGAGTGTGGCGAAGAAGATGGACAGTTCCCATAGACTTCAATAGTGATAGCCTGGTGGAGTTGATGAAGTTCTGGTGAAGAATGATTGGGAAAATGGTCAGGGCATAGTAGAGAAAGTTTGGGTGTGTGGATAACGTAACTTGCTAGTTCAATAACTCCAGCTGTTACACCATCACCACTACTGCTCCCACCATCTCCAACAACAATAACACAGAGGGAACCTCTACGGGGTTGCTCGACCAGCTAGAAATAGTAGCCACATTTTTATCATATCACACCCTACCGTCTTAAAAATGGAAGGACATATTAGATAATGTAGTCCTAGATTACTATGTTGGCGGAAAACATAAAAATGCCTTTAATCACAGGTCTGCTCCATTATATATATTAAATATATGACGTATTTTTTTAATAACAATGCTCAATATTTTGTAATATTGGTTCGTCTGAATGTGTCTGTGATTCCTTGTTACTTGTAAACCACCTCAATCCGTACCTGAAGCCATCCCTTCCCCTCGGTCACAGTTACTCACACTAACAATCCACAACAGTTCATGTGGCAGAATGAATAAGAATTGTTTGCAAGTTATGTCTGAAATGTGGCCAGAATGATCTCCCCTTTCATTTAGTTGTCAGTTTATATCAAAAATCTTCTACGTCAGTGGTTCTAAAACTTATTTTGTCGCAGAACCCTTATCTATATTTTAGACAACCCCTGCCACTCTAATTTGAATAAGACATTAAATGAAGCAAAGATTGTTTTAGAGAGAGAATTTATTTGAAAATCATGAATACCATGTCTTTTTTATTATAAAATAAAATGTTCTTAAATTTTATTAAAAGACACCTTATCCCGCAGAACCACAGAATTTTTTCCCCGGAACCCAGGGCTTCATCAGAACCAACTTTGAGAAACGTTGCTCTGTGATCTTTGGTTTATATTACCCATTTTAAAGCCATGTTTCTTTAACGATTGTAATAAACATTTATACCGTGTATAGAAGCAAAGAAGAAGAAACTATCAGAGGAAGACATTTGCATATCGAAGGCAAAGAAACAAAAATTGTTCGAAAAGTAAAGCAATTTGATTTTTTTCCTCATCATTATTTATTTTCAGAATTTGAAAGCTTCGTACAACCAATTCTATAAGGTGTAGGGCTGTCAGTTGTACGACCAATGCTTCGTATTCCGTCAATGCCACTGTGCTGTGTTTATAACCAAGACAACCTAGCTCTAAAGTAAACAGTAAGATCCCTGGTTCGTCGTGAGGAAGAGAAAAAATCTAACATTTCGCGCAGAACTCTTCGTCGGAGAGACCAGGGTTCTGCTGGAAATGTTTGACTTTTCGTCTTCTTCATGACAAACTAGTTTATTTCCCTTTTGAACTGTTTATAATCCTAAAGTGGTTAATACAACGAGCTATAAGTAGGCACCATGAGGGTAGGTACAGTTTACTTGTGTAAATAGTGCTAGCACTATATAATTAACAGATATTTTATCAGCTTGCAGTTCCGTGTTCAAATCCTCTTGGGGATACAGAGAAGGCAGTAAGGGAAGCCACTCTAGAGCTCAGTCTTAGACCAGAGTACGAAATGATTTGGGGGCAGCTTTGCTGTTGGATCAGAATATAACTATGGATTTGAAAGTAGATGTATGTGCTGTCTTAGTCAGAAGAGGAAAGGCAGCACCCGTGACCTTTTTCAGGGCCTCCGAGACTGGTGGTAAAAAGAGGAAGAAAGTATGACTCGTGTGTTACTACAGTAGGAAGCAGCACATCAATATATCGTGTGATCCGGAAACCTGGTCCAAATACTTGCAACAGAGTGGACTCCGCTAAAAGTACCCAAGGGTCAGGTGGTGGTGTCAAACCGGGTGTACTTTACGTACTAGTAAAAGATTTACACTGTCTTTTGTCTATTATGCAGAGAGTGCATAAGCGGTGAAGGGAGATAACTTTCACAGGGAATCCATAACTGCGAGCACGGCAGTATTTTACCGATATCCTAACAACTTGAACACAAACTGTTTTAGTAGTCACGATACTTCTCTATCACATAGATTATATTTTGTGGAATTCCTCGAAATGATGAACTGTTTTTTTCTTTCGCAATAAAGTGGTGAAGTTAGTTCACAGTTATGTGCCCTATAGATCATCAACACTTTCTGTCTTAATGTCTTACATATAATAACTTTTAATTAAAAAAAAATATTAATTTAAAATATTTTGTCGTTTCTTATTTCCAACATTATTTTAAGCTCAAGAAAGTGTAACACGTATTAATTGGCAACACACGAGAGAACTGGGCTTGCACAACACACACACACACACACACACACAGAGCCCCCCCCACACACACACACACACATAGAGTTTTGTTTGTCCTGCGATATATTCTTTTCTGAGTACTGTTAGTAAGAAGTCAGATTCCAGCTTAACTCCAAAGCCCTCCCATATCTTAACCCTGGACGTCATTACTGTCTCTGCTGCGACTTTTCACGCCCCCTTGTGCCCAAAGGGCAAGAAGGAAGACTTATTTCCGAGCCAAGCTATGTAAGCCTCCTTCTTTGCTCGGATGGCATCTTTAACTTCCTGGTTAAACCAGGGCGTTCTCCTGCCACTCGGCGGCACACCAAGCCGCTTTCATCCCCACCATTTAACAGCTGAAGAGGAAACTGCCGAGCTAAACAATCTCCACTCCGTTTCGACGTCCTCAGTTTGTTCAGGTAGTTCTCTGAATTTGGATGCAATAGTGTCTGCATAATTGGTATTAACCCCCTCATCAGCCAGCGCTTCCCACTTTATCCTGTAGGTCATGCTGGACCTGCCAGTTTTGTGGGTTTTCTTGACTTTGGGTAGTTTGGTGTACACGAGATGCATCTGGAGGCGAAGACTATCCTCACAGAGACTGAGGTCACAAGGGCAATGAAATCTGGCCCGAGATGTTAAAAGCCTTAAATAGAGAAAGTATTCTCTGGCTGACCCGTGTGTGCCGGGTGGCCTGGATCTCTGGAAAGGCACCAAAGCAATAGCAATCGGGAGTGGTAATCCCAATTTTTAAAAAGGCAGACAAGAGAGAGTGCTCTAATTATAAATGAATCTCCTTGTTATGCCTCCCCCGTAAAGTCTACACTAGGTGTCTGGAAAAGAGATGTAGGGATATTGTCGAGTCCAAGCTAGCTGACGAATAGTGTGGCTTTCGTCCTGGACGTAGCACAGCCGACCAAATATTCACTCTACGGCAGGTCTTCGAGAAATCGTTGGAGCATTGCCAAGAGGTGTATGCTGGTTTCGTAGACCTCACGACCGCGTGCTGCGGGACTTACTGTGCAGGGTTTTGCAGGAGTTTGGGATCAACGGACAGCTTCTTGTTGCCTTGAAGTCCCTATATGAATGCCTTAGTGTTTGTGTTCGGATAAATGGTGCTTAGTAAAAACCTTTAATGTGAGTGTTGGACTCCACCAGGGGTGCATATTGTCACCTCCCCTGTTCATAATCTTTATGAACTGGATTGACATGTGCAGCCGGGGTGGAAGTGGTATCAAAATCGGCGGGTATAGGATCAGTCGGTTGATATTTGCAGACGACATGGTACTACTTAGCTCGTCGGAAGGTGATCTCTAGCATGCACTGAATAGGTTCACTGCCGAGTGCTGTAAGGCAGGAATGAAAGTCAGTGTTGCGAAGACTGAGACATTAGTCCTCTCGAGGAAGCCTGCGCAGTGCGCTTTGCATGTTAATGGAGCTACACTGAAGCAGGTGGAGAAGTTCAAGTATCTCGGGGTCATCTTCACGAGTGATGGGAGGCAAGTGGCTGAATTAGATGCAAGAATTGCTGGAACTGGTGCAATAATGCACCAGCTTCAGCACTCGGTCATAAGATAAAGTGGGGTAGGTGAAAAAGCCAAACTCACTATCTTCAGTTCGGTTTTCGTGCCTACCCTTACCTATGGTCATGAATCTTGGGTAGTGACCGAAAGAATACGATGGTGAATACAAGCGGCTGAAATGGGGTTTCTCTGAAGGGTCGCTGGAGTAGCGTTACTCGATAGGGTGCGTAGCTCGGAGATGAGGGAGTCGCTCCAGGTAGAGCCACTATTTTTCCGCATTGAGAGATCACAGCATGTGGCTAGAATGTCTGAGGAAAGAATCCCAACTGGCAGGAGACCTAGAGGTAGACCACGAGCAAAATTGTTGGATAATATCCATAATATCCACCTCGGTTGGTCTTGCTTGGGGATTCAGTCGGGTCATTTGCTGACGGTTGCTTCTGATAGGACCCTCTGGAAGGCGTGTCTGAGGACTCTGCCCCCCACGCCCCTCTTAGGAATAAGTGGGCGAGGAAGATGGATGGATGAATGTTAGTAAGAACATACGTCTCGCTTCGTTTAAAATAAATAGATTCTATATCTTACAAAGATTTCTATATTTTATTCAAGCATTTAATACTGCTGTAATTATAAATATTTATAATTAATACATGTCCAGTAAAATGGATAAATGTCACATTTCATTTAATTACCATAAATAATAGTTAAAGAGAAAAAAATTACATGCATGCTCCCTCAACAGGGAATCCTGATGTTGACCTCTAAAAACACCCACGGCATTACCGCAGGTGATAGCGAGGCTCAGGCTCAGGCTCTAGAACAGTCAAGCACCTTCACGAGCATCAACTAATGCTTCAGCAAGACGGGCCGCCAACGATGATAAAAACTTCGTCGTCAGCGGCCCAGCTTCCCCGAACGTCTCGAATGCTACAAGCTAAGGCAACGGTATGGCAGAAATAACAAAGCACCGTACTAAATTCTTTATTGCGTTCAGCTGCATCTCTTTACGTTCTGATTTCAAATTTCACTGTGGTCAACTTTACTTTTTTCAACATTCCAGGTACCATAGACTGACTGAGTACAACTCTTGCAATGGAATAGATATCACCACTATACACGTCTCCTATAAATTTGTGGATTTTGTATTAATGTAAGAAATCAATATTAATCATAATCATAATTTCTTACATTTGGCACAAATCCAAAATATTTCAGCTTCGTAGTCAGAACTTAAAAGGGATAGAACTTAATAACAGCGATGCATTGCTTAGAGTCTGTCGGTTTGTAGTGGATGTCAGTTTCGATGTTTGGAAGGCACATCTTATACATTTAAATCAGGACATATTTTCACCGTAAAAAATCATTTCACCTGTTCATCGAAAAATCT
>JAOPJM010522862.1:0-10545 GCA_027124095.1 Muusoctopus leioderma
TTTCAACTTATTTTTCATTATACCTCTACTCGTGTGGAAAGAAAAAAACTTATTCTCCTATATATATATATATATATATATATATATATGTAGGAGCATTTAGTTATAAAATCAATACTGTTCTTTTTTTCTAGGTAAACTAGGCAAACCTTTTCCATAGCAAATTTTCTGCTAATATGTTTTTTTAATGAAAACGTAGGATCTATGTAACAGTTTGGTGTTGTTTGTTATACTCAACATACACCATGAGGTAATTCATATACAAGAGGTCATTGTCATCTTATAGCAGTTGCAGCTGTATCTTGACTCGTTGTTGCTTTTGAATTAATTTAGCCCCATGCTAGTGCTGAACGAACATACCTTTGACTAAATAGCATTCAAGTCTTGATCAGCCTCCTAAATTTATCTAAGAGTACATTATCCAATATCAACTTCCCGTTTCAAGACAGTAGAATGTGATTTGAGGGAAATTTATCTATTACCTTTAGAAGGTGGTCCAGCAACCGCAAAAATGGTTTAGCATTTTGGGTAAGTATGTTAATCCTTACAGAAATGTGTTATCTGGATGGAAAACCTGTGTAATACCCTTCCTATAATACTGATTGGTTTCAATTTTGCAATTCCCTTTTTTATTTGGATCTATGAAATTATTTTATATGTTCGCATGTAATGTTAGACCTGCATGCTTGTCACTGATGTCACCTTACACATAGCTGGGGAACATTCTCAAACGTTATAGGTCATATGATTAGAAACTCATCATTAGATCCATATGAGGTTTTGCAGAATCGTTTCTGTTCTTCTGTAAATAAATCATCGTCGTTTATTTC
Source organism: Muusoctopus leioderma (assembly GCA_027124095.1). Lineage (NCBI taxonomy): Eukaryota > Metazoa > Mollusca > Cephalopoda > Octopoda > Octopodidae > Muusoctopus > Muusoctopus leioderma. Next base: position 831 of record JAOPJM010522862.1, read on the forward strand.
CCAGATGATCGTTCATCATACCAATGATGATTCCGTTAAGTCTTGTATAATGTACGCAGGCATGATATGGGTCAGTAGTTGCCGGTATTTGATATTCCATTCATTCTTGTGTGATTAAGATAGGTCTTCCATTGTTTCGTCATCCATATGTTTACTCAAGATTTCAGATGAATACATTTATTTTGCGAATGCATATTAGATATGTTTGCTAAAACTTTTGAAATATATTATTCGTCCGTATTTAAATATTACCTGAAGAATTGTTGACGTTGATATTGCTTTCCAAATTATCGATCTGCAGTTGTGCTTAGAGTTTTAATATGATACTACAAATAATAAGTATTATTGCCTTTATTGTAAATGGTTTCAATAATGCATGAAGAAAATCCGTTTCGTGAACATTTTAGAAAAATTCATAAAGATGTTCAGTGTTAGCGAAAATCTGAAGAATAATCAAATGTTCAAGGTTATCAAATCTTTTGTGAGGATGCCCATAGTTTTGCTATTTAATTTCAATGTGTTTACAGAAGCGGTTGAGTACCATTCCTTCTGTATCAATTACAAATGGGATGATATACATTATTACTTAACTGCCATCCGCTAAGTCGGTGCAATAATTTCGCTGTTGTGCTCTCTTCTGAACAATATTATAATAACTTGGTAGTACTGTGTCGATAATTAGTACACTATTGTCATGTGTATCGTGTAAAATGATGTCCGGTGTGTTACGCGCTATCTGATGGTATGCCATGTTTCCTCAGAATTTTCACTTTGTCATTTTCTAATAAAGATAGCAATTCTTATGAGTACCATATTTCACGTTGCACTTCCTTTCCTGGTGGCTCTTCACAACAATATCCGAGTATTAATATTATGCAATATAAAGAAACATAGATATATGAACATTAATGTCATGCAATATAATGAAACATAGATAAGAGAATTTGACCAAACAAATACATACGCATACTTAAGAATTAATGAATTAGAATACAAAATGAACAAAACAATGAAATGATTAGGAAGGAATATTACGGAAGCATTACAGTATTATTCAAAACAGAGATACATGTTAAAAATAAATTAATATCGCTCTTTTTGTGTAGTTTGGCATATCTGAGAATACGGTCACTGTATAATATAATTCTCTGAAAACCTTTTCTAGTATAGAGTTATGGCACTTCTTTTCTGTTCGTATTTCATAATACAGGCATAATTTGCAGTGTATGAAAGCCACAACTCTATCATGTCCGTAAGACATATTCTCTATTAATTAAGACCAAGTAGCAAGAGAGACTATAGTTAATTATTTTTTCCCCAGACTCCACATATTCTGACATTACGTAATGAATACTGCTTTGTTTACATTCGTTTCGTGATTTCTGGTTGGAAGGCTTTTGATCGTCTGCAGCAATCAAGGATCCTCCAATCTCAAATGTGAGCCCTGCGCTTCTCAGTCAGTTACAATTTTCCTTTGTCTAATTCTAACCTGTTCAGTTATTTTGGGTATCGGCCCTGTAGGGTTTTCTTTTCTCATCACTTTAGTATGTCATTCTGTAGCTCCAGGTTTGCATTTAAAAAACATTTGTTTTTACTATTTCCGTTGTTCCTCTTTCTCCTCACAGATGTCGGTCGTTTTAGCCTGTGTTGTGTGTTCTGTGGCTTCAATGATAACAGACGAAACCATGTATTTTTGTTGTATTCATATTTTGTAGCTATTTTTTTATTAGTTTTGCATTGTTTTCTTACCATATATTTTAGTAATCCTACAGTGGCTATTTTATTATAGTTTTATAGTTGCATTAGGCGCCTATCTCTGTAATCGTGGGAATTGTAGATTTGTACGTTAGATTTCGGATGGTGTATTCAAATACAGTCATTATTTTTCTTGTTTTGTATTCTCTAATCCTGTTAATTCAGTTAGCGTCTAGTTGAGATTATTATAACTAGAACTTATTCCTGGAACAGCTGGCGTGTTGATGCATATTAATTTATTTTTAACATTTATCTTTGTTTTAAATATTACTGTAATGCTTCCACAATATTCCTTCCTAACCATGTTATTGTTCTATCCGTTTTGTATTCTAATTCATTAATTCTTAAGTATTGTATGGCTTTGTTTGGTCAAATTCTCTCATGTTTCATTATATTGCATGATATTTGTGCTCTTAATTTATTATTCTATCTTCAAATTTTCCGAGGCGTCTTTTTCTAATCCGAACTCCATAGTAATTCCATTAGTAAGTCCGTATAATGTATGTATCAGTGTTTCTAGTTGTTTATAACATCAGCGGTGTACAACTGGATATCGTGCATATACAAAAGTTGGTTGATTGCACTCCCATACCATGTGTATCTAGTCTGGTTTAACATGTTACTTAACTCTTAACATCCTGTTGAAAATTTTCTAAGTCCTATAATGATTGAGCAGAAAATGCCTAAAATGGGTTTTTGCAGCTTATTTATTACGAAATTTACAGGTAAGAAACACAGGTGCTTAAGGTGTTTTCACACACAAATATTTCACTTACACCATATATCTATGTAGCTCAATGATTCATGTCAATTTGATGATGTGGTTCCATGTGGAACTGTGTCCTACAGGATGTTAAGAGTTAAACATGTTAGCGACAGGTAGAAAGAGTGGAAAGAAGGAATTTCACTATCAACATTCCTCTTCTAGTAGAGATGGAGTTAATTATTTTTTACAATTCCATATTTTTTTGTTTGTATTTGCAGAATTGTTTGCCTTTATTCGTTCAGAATGTGTAAAATGGATCTGATCATTATTGGTTCTACCTTACTCATGGATGCGTGATCACACTATCGAAATTCCCCCGGTAGTCAATCAATACCATGACCAGAGTTTGCTATCTCCTGCTACATACTTCGGTTACTGTTTTGTTTAAAACTTGTATTCTTTTGGAAGCCATGCTGTCGTTTTCTAGACGTTTTCTTATCCCCTGCAATATCTTTGCAGTTAAGGCATTGTAAACTGGAGTACGGTTATGCACCTGTAGTGTTTGGGGTTTACCGTTACTTTACTCCGGTGGATTTGGCTGGTTCTCCTAACAATAAGCTATTCAGGTGTTTTCTCTGGATCCTTTAGTATATTATTAAACATCTCTACTAATGCCTTACGTGTCTCTGTTAGTATTATATTTTAAGCAAAGTTTGGGATTTATCATTTCGGATTTATCCTTGCAGTAGGAAAGCAGCAGTGTATAGGGCTGTAGTCTTTAAGATTCGACATTTCATTACATTCGTGGAGTCAGATGATTTCCCCGTTGACAGTCAGTCAGATGTTGTCTCCGGCTCCGTTAGTATCTTATTAGGCATGAAGGAGCCACGAAGAAAATCGTGGTGCGGACGAAGAAGTGGGGGAATAAAACCAACGATAGTCGCGTAATGCAAGGTTTTTCGAGGTAGGTAAGAGGCGAAACTTCCGATTGTGTGTATGTGGACTGGGAAAATCGCACAGGACCTTGCAGATCGAATCTAGACAGTGTTGTGTTAAGTCAGATGTTGAGGAGAGCGTGGCGGGTCCGCAAGCTGCGTTGGTCGCCTACCAGAATGCTGTCAGCTACACAGTGCACCGAGATGGGACGTATAGAAAGGGGCCAAATTAAGCGAAGCTGAACACGTCGTTCCCAGCGAAGAAAGCATATAGCGACGATATTGGCAAACTAGTTTTGCAAGAATTGGTGGAGAGATCGTCAATAACCGGTTATGCGTCTCTCTAAAGACAGGCTGGATCGTTTTAATGTACAGAGTAAATTCCTCGGTATTCAGAGTAAATGGTCACCTATCCGAACTGTTTCCAAATAACATGCTCGTTTCTTGAAGGGTGTCATATCCCATCGCTCATGCACGTTTTGCATCTTGAGCATTTGCTGCAGAAGATAGAGATGTTGAAGAGCATCTTGCTCGAGCTGAGTACCGGAAAGGCCCTGTTGACATACATGGACGACTTGACAGTGATGGTGTCAGACACTCTGGACATCGAGGTTGCCTACGCTGTACTGATGTGTTAGGGTTAGAATTATGGTTAGGAACACGAGGTGGTAAGATCAACTAGTATTAACCAGGACAAGTCGATGGCCTTGCAAACTCAACACTTAGACAGGCAGGTCTACGACCGCCAGCATCGTGGAGCGCTGCACCAAAAGTCCTCTGCACCAAACGTAGCTGGGGATCTGATTCAGGTCGTTATAGAAACTGGGGTGAGGCTACGAGAATTGTAGTTAGTCTCTCCGACAAAATAGGCCGAGAGGAAGATATAGTTAAAAGGTTGGGCAAAATTAGGAAACGCATAGATTACCTCAGTTGCCATCGTCCGTTGCCCCAGTTTGTGTCTTAACAGGCTGAAGCGTCAGCTATTTTTTATAGCGATTCCTGGATGGCGAACAGGTGCGGTCACCGTTTGTGGGGGAAGTTTCCTGCAGCTCGTCTCTTTGACGTAGCTGCAATCCCGAATCAAGCAAAGACCAACATTGGCTGCCTGGCATCTGGAATGGTGTCAGGCGCTTGCAGTTCTCTACCATTCAGGAAATGACGCCGGTGGTACGCTCACACTTGCATTGTATAGAGGATGATGACTTACTCGGGGCGAATGTGGGTGTCGGCCAGAATATCAACTGAACAGTCTATTATGGAATATACTTAGTCCGAGGACTATAGAGGGCGTCCATTAATCCCTGGCCTAGCATTACTGGTTCGGGATAAACTCTACAGGCGTGGTAGCAACGCCAGCCAGCCAGACCAGTCCGAGACGCGCGTAGAGCGACGAAATCGTTCTTAACGCACTCGTTCCGATCATTGCTGGCTAATAGAGTTCATTTTTCTCTGTCAAATATCTTCACTTCATTTAAGTTGCAATTGATTTTGTTGAAGATGTAGTTTATAACTGGGTTGGCTAGTGTATTTATACCTATTATCTTATTTCTAGCAAGATTGAGCTCAGTTTTCAACATTAGTTTGGCTATTCTGCAATACTATTTTCTAATTTTCTTATTCGTATATGTTTACTGTATTCTGTCAGTTTCATATACTAAGTATTTGTATGAGTAGTTTTGGTCTAATTTTCATTATGATTATTATGTGTACTACTACTACTACTACTACTACTACTACTACTACTACTACTACTACTACTACTACTAGTAGTAGTAGTAGTAGTAGTAGTAGTACTTTATTAATTAGATTGTTGAAGAGTAATTGAGCTAATGTTTATGTGCAACCTTTGTACAATTACATCGGCTAATGACAGCCATCAGTTAGTGACAAACCAATTAAAGTAACCGGCGAAAACGAAACGAAAATAAATGAATAAGAAAACAAAACTAAGGGAAACACATAATACTTCGATCAAGAAATATAACATAACATAATATAAACAATTATGCAGTCTATTTATAGAATATATGAATTCGATTTAATCCCATGTTTGGGAGATTTTATCCGAGATTAACTGTTATATAGAAAGCAAAATCCAAATTAATTGCTGACATCCGGTATATAAGTTGCAGCAGACGATTTAACCGCTTTCAATAGAGAACAATACTAGTTCAGTGTCATTTAAACGCTTCCGATGTGAAGGTCATCTGTACGATAAATAATTTCTAACAAGCCATCGAAAATTACAGCTTAGCTTTGAACGTCTTTATCACATATTCTTTTGCGGTTCTCCTGCTATGTTTCGTTATATAATTACCCAGTGAGGTAGTGTTTATAGAGGAATGCGCCAAGGAGGGAGCCTTTACGTAGTCGATCGACCTGCTAGAAGTAGCAACCAAATCCCACCCAAATCACACCATACCGTGTTAAAAGGGAAGGATACATTTGGAAATATAGTCTTAGTATTACAACACTCCCCCCACCCACAAACACGTGATGAACTGGGACTAAACAGCATCAACAAGGAAACGTTGATGCCTGTATGGGGTTGCTGGATGTGCAAAAAATATGAACTAAATCTACTACATATTACACTCTACCAGAGCGACTGTTCAATGAAGAAGAATATATTGGATATATATATACTCCCTGATATGCCAAATAAGCTACGGGAACGTCTTTGAAAAGAGGCAAAACAATAGCAGCGTAAACAAGGAAGCAAGTATACACACACGAAGATCTGTGGTGGTGTGCTTGAGAAAAAACAGTTTAGTGCGGGGTCTTGCTGATTAGACATTATAAACGCGACGGGACGCAAGAAATAGATGTTGTAATTGATGTTAAGCTGCAATTCAGCTCTGATCGAGAACACCTATGATCAAAGATGATCCTCCCATTAATCCCGTATTTTGTGTTCGGTCTTAGTGTAATGAAGATTGAATTATTTAAAGGATCATTCTGTTGATTTTTTAAACATATGAAAGATTGTGAATTCGAGGAGATTTAGCTGGCTGCTATTTCTAGCAGTTTAAGCAACCGCCTCTAGGTCAGCCTTAATCGAGTAGTATTATGACCAAAATCATTCCACCCGTTATATTCGTGCCTTTTATTCTGACGTAATCCATCTAAAACTATGTTAATCAATGTGCTCTTGCGTTTTTATCTAAAAAGGCAAGGGCACATTGATTAATATGGATGAGGACCAAGTTCAATTACTCCTGCGATTCGGATTGAACGCCGGAAAAGGTAATCGCGAAACAAACTCCATAATGTACCAAGAAAGCTTAAGGGACGTTCCACAAGGCCACAAGAAGCCATCATTTGATTTGATAGTATATAGTAAAGCGGGTTATGATACTATGGTAATTTGGCTCCTATTTCCAACAGGTCGGGTGATAAATACTGGCTCACTCAACGACTAGTGTAAATTGAGATTAGTGTTCAGTAGCTTTAATTTATTAAGTTTAATAATGGAAACATATCATATGTTATACGTTGTGGTCACATACTTCTAACATTTTGCATAGCGCTGATCTTTCAAATAAATGGCATGTTATTTGAAGAAAATTTATCTGGTTGTAATTTCTACGAAGGTCTAGCGTCCACGAAGAAAATCCCTCGTCGACTTGAGTATTAGAGGAGCTTCTGTAAACAGGCTCGATGATGAACTACTATGCAGCTCGCTATTTACACATGCCATATATTTGAAAGATCAGCGCTATGCAACATTTTAGAAGTATGTGACCAGAACGTATACCATATAGTATGTTTCCGTTATTAAACCTCATAAATTTAAACTACTGAACATTAATCCCATTTTACACTCGCCGTTGAGTATTTATCGCACGACCTGTTAGAAATAGTAGCCAAATCTCCATAGTATCATAACCCACTTTTGTATATACTATCAAATCAAATATCGGATTCTGGTGGCCTTGTGGAACGTCCCTAAAGCTTTCTTGGTGAATTATGGAGTTTGTTTCCGATTACCTTTCTCTGGCGTTCAATCCGAATCGCAGGAGTAATTGAACGTAGTCCTAATCCATAATCTTCAACACAGTATCCATCTATCAAATTCCAATCACAAGATGATTGGAGGCTATATAAAATGCAGTTTCTGATGTCGTGCAGTAGGATTGAATCCATCACCACTTGGTTGTAAACCGAACGTTTTAACCACACGTTCATGGCTGTGTCTACCCTTCTAAATAACAACAAAACACACTGGATGATGTAGTTCAAGATATATAAAAAGAGTGGATGTTCACTACTGCAACATCTTTGATCGTAGATCAACTCGAACAGCGCTGACCTGGGGCTAAACAAAACAACTGAGAAAATACGAAATGTCATGACTTGAATGATGCCTTTGATCATAGGTCTGCAGCAATCAATGTTACATTATAACTAAAGGACAACAATAGCAAGAGCAACATCCATCAACAATGATCTATTGTACATCCTTTTGTGCTTTTTGTTATCTGCTTCGTTCGTATTTTATGCCTTCGATTCTTCGTAACTCGTTAAATGTCATATGGATCGCCAAATAAAATGCCATGCCAACAAAGGAGCCTCTATATGTTTGCTAGATTAGTTTGAAAATGCAGCCAAATTTACCTGAAATTAGATCTTACCGTCTTAAGAAGTGTGAATAGTAAGAGCTGGAACGCTTTTGATGTCATGTTTGCTCCGTCAGCCCTGGCCTGGAGTTAAACCTCAGGTTTACATGGGGTTATGCAACAACAATGACAACAACCCGCTAAGTCCTGTCTCAAATTCATCCTTGCTAGCGAATGTATATTTTTGGAATGTACTCTCTATCTACATATTCCTTCATGGTAGCCCGACCTGATAGCATAAGCAGCCAAATCTCCCTCATAAATAGGTGGCGAACGGACAGAGTCGTTAGAGGTCAACTATGCCTTTGATCCTCTCGGTGTAGATAAATATAGTACAAGTCTAGGGCGGTTGACTGGTGGAATCGTCAGAGCGTTGGACAGGATGCCTTCTGGTAATTGTTCCAGCTCTTTGCGTTCTGAGTTCGAATCCCGCCGTGACTCACCTGGGTAGTAGACTTAATCTGTCACCCAGTTTAACACCACTACCTGACCACTGGGTTCCTTTAGCAGAGTCCATTTTCTTGCAAGCATTCGGGGGTCATGTCTCCGGTCTGAGGATATCTTCGTCCCTCCTACCATTCTTGGAGACCATGAAAAACGGTGATGGGTACTGACTAACTAACTCATAAAAGAATCGAATCCTACCATCTTAAAAGTGGACACAGTGGATAATAATGCCCGTGATACACAATGATTGAAGAAGACGGTATCGTTATGTCTGGAATCCCATTAACATTTATAATAAGCCTATTCAATCAAACATGAAGTAGGGCGAAAGTGCAAGAACATGAAACGCATTATCAAAATTAAATCCATGATGTCAAATTTTGAATTCCATCTCAACAGCTGAATGTATTGTATTGTCTTTGATGTTAATACAAAGGAATTGTTTCTGTCTGGAAATATGCTTTTATTGCACTTTATTTTGCAACAGTTACCGATTTGCACACAACATGCTACTGAAGGTAAAAGGAATATTGTGTAAATGAAAACTATTTCGTTATAAAAAAATAACTTTATCTCACTAGCACATTGCTTAAAAGGTGTGGAGAAGCGGTGCAGTCAATTAAACGCTCACAGTACTTGACAGGGTTTATATTTTAATGAACTTCACAGCATGAACGCAAAGACGACACGTCGACTCAACGCAATTCGATGTAACTGAAATATGTAATTATTTTATTAAGCACTTTATCGTTTGTTTGTTTTTTGGCATAATGAGGTCTAATAATATTGAAACGTGTTTTTAGATCGGATCTACCACAATCTGCATTGTTTATAATGTTCCAAAAATTTGATCAACTGATCTAATTGTTTTATCTCTATCGCATGTTGTTTATAGATTTTAAACACCACCCGAGCAAGTATATTCTACTAACTACTTAAATAATCTCATTCCATCGACATTTTTCAAATCAGTATTTTTACACATGAAATTGAAAGCCTGCTTGGTGGAAGTTAGACTGAGAGGTTCTTATCCTTCTTCTTGATGTTCTTCAGCCTCAGGTTAGCTCTAATCGAGCAGACATATGATCAGCCATGACCAACCGGTATTTTAGGGGTATCTAGGATAAAATGATCCATTATGCTATTCGTATTTCTAAGAAGGTTTATGATTCGAAGGCGATTTTGTTTGCTATTTCTAGCATATTTATATATATATATATATATATACATAGATATATATAATACGCATGCAT
>JAOPJM010522870.1:0-17302 GCA_027124095.1 Muusoctopus leioderma
TCTTGCAGCTGTGGGCCCCTTGTAGCTATGGGCCCTCGGGCAGTGCCCGATTGACCGACGGCTCAGTCCGCCCCTGGCTCCAGGTGAGTCCTGATCGAGCAGATCTATGATCTATGGTGTTCCAGTTGTGGTCATCCCGTCTTTTTGTATATCAGGGACTACCTTGTCCAATGTATCACTCTTTATTTTAGATTGTGATTTGACGGAGATTTAGCTGCTATTTCTTGCAGATTGAGCAACGGCGTAGAGGTTCCCTTGTTGGTCCAGAAGACGTGTCAGCTAATATTGGTGTGAAGTATATCACCTAAACACGTTACCCATTATTTATGGAAGTAAGTCGCAACTGGATGCATCGATAGTGACAGAATATTTATTAGCCGTATGTGTGTGCGTGTGTGTGTGTGTGTATGTGTGTGTGTACTTTTCTTGAGATACACTGCCTTACATTATGTTCTCTTGTTCAATGGTGGCTGAGTTGGTATGGTGTCAGACTATCGGCTGAAGAGTTGACTCTTCATATCCTGTCATCAGTACTGTTAAGACACTTAACTCTTGCTAGCTCAGTGCACCTAAGTGTAAATAGGTACGATGTTCGGTTGTAAGCGACGTGAGCACTGTAAAATTAACAAGTATTCGTTAACTTTATGTGGTGTGTTCACTTACAATACTGGGCTTGAACCTGGGCCATGATAGAGGTGCAAATTCACACTACAGCTATGTTAAGTGGAGAAATAATCCATGAACAAACCGAGAACTGTATAGGAGCGAAAGTCTGTAAGCCAAGTTCGCTACATGGTTTTGATTCACAGCCATTTTGTTTCAGTTATGTCACAAATGCTTTTAGGAAAGACATGGACGTCAAACTTTAGCCTCTCTTCATTCACTGGAGTCAATAGCGTAAATCATCGAACGATAGAACCCACTTAAAGCATTATCAAGCATGTTTCTTCAATGTACTCATCACATAACATAGAGACAGTAGAACGATAGGTTGCTTTACAATATGTCATTAATTGTAATTTGACTTATTAATTTATCAGGACAAGGAACATCGTAAGAAAAATAAATTTCAACACACAGAGTCGATAAGAATGTAATAAAAATGATTTATTCTTATTAGATATAAGGTTTATTATAAATGGGGGCAGGCGTTTAATCGATTGAATCGACCCAGTATATTGCTGGAAATTAATTTTATTGACTTCGAATGGATGAATGGTAAAATTGGGTCTGTCAGAAATTGACCCCAGAAAATAGAAGAACGGAAGTAACACTGTTGGACATTTAGTTCACCACACTGTAATGTCTTCCAATTAGTCAGAACTCTTCCGACTACCTACATTATCATAACAATGCACTTACACATAAATATAGAAAACTAAAACACTTTCACACACTTCAAAAATGTCCGGTGAGGATCACCTCCACCAAGAGACAGAATTACAGTTTACTGAATAAACGAGAGTGCCTTTAAGTAGTCTCTCGACCTGCTACAAATAGCAACCACATTTTCTTCAAATGCGTACCGTACCGTCTTGAAAATGGAAGGACACATTGGATAATATAGCCCTAGTTGCACTATGCCTGATAAAAAGACGGGATAGTCAAATATGGAATATCTTTGATCATAGGTATACTCAGTCAGGGCTGAACTGGGGCTAAATATTACAGTCAGTACATGCATTAAACAAATTAATTATAGAAGCAACCTAAAACCATATTCCACAAGGTACAGCGCTAACTACACAACTAAAAATAGCCAACCTAATATAAACAACGGACAATCTCAATCACATTACACCAACACCACACACAACAAATATAAACTCATTGGCAAGAAACTAAACAATAAAATAACAAAGAAAATAAACAAAAAAAGCAGAAAATTTGTAATCATTTGTATCCAACATAAACCATACAAAAGCAGTAGAATCTTAACGGTCACACATCACAAACGTCAAGTAGTATGCATAACTACACTGAAAAAGTATGCATATGCCCCATCAAACAGTTTTTTCAATCAGTCACACACACACACACACACACACACACACACACACACACACACACACACAGAGAGACAGAGAAAGAAAGAAGACAGAAACACAAAACTGAAGATAGGAATCGTCCACCTAGACCATGAACTTCAGACACAAGAAAAATGACAAGGAAATCCCAAACTCAAGAGCTTCAGGACCCCAAAAATCACAAACATACACTTTAAATACCAGGTCCTGAAGGAATTATTACACTCACCAATATATTCAACCATTCACACAACGAGATACAAAGGGAGGGGTCTCTACATGGTAGCTCAACCTGCTAGAAATAGTAGCCAAATCTCCCTCAAATCACACCCTACCTTCTTAAAAAGGGAAGGAGACATACATCCAAGATAATATAGTTCAGGATACATTGTATCTTAAAGATGGGATGATCACCGCTTCAACACATTTGATCATAGGTCTGCTCGAGTAGTGCTGACCTCGGGATAATCAACAACAACAACAACAACAATAGCGGCTACTCATACCAGTGCTACAAAATACCATGATTTAACAAACTGAGTAGATTCTGCAATCTGAGTAGAACATTTAACAAACACTCAACCGAAGTAGTATCACAAAGACCCATCCTTCTCCTATGCACATCCTAAACAATCTTAGAAAGACACATCTTTGATACAACCAACCCAAGGATTCTCCTTTCCAACTCACAACATGGATTCCAACCACTACACTCAGCCCCCATACTACACTCGAGGCAACGAGGGAGCCTCTACGTGGTCGCTCAACCTGGTAGAAATAGCAGTCAAATTTCTTTCAAATCACACCCTGCCGTCTTAGAAAAGGACGCATTCGATAATGTAGTCCTGGGTTCCCTGCACATAGGAATAAGATAGGATGGTCGCGGCTGGAATCCTTTTGCTTAAAGGCTTGCTTGACCAGGGCTGACATGTGGCAAAACAGCAATAACAACAACCATACTGCATACAAACCTTATGCAAAGAATACATAAATGCTTTACATTACCCTAAAATTACGGCATTTTATCTACCATCGATGTCAGCAAAGCATTTGACTCTATTCCCCGCTTCCTACTCTTAAACAAAATACTAAATACCCTCAGAAGTGGTAGCTCAACTTGCAAGAATTAGCAGCCAAATTCTATCAAATCACATCTTATCGTCTTAAAGCAGGAAAAAATATTGCTACATTCCTTCATATACAAAATGACGGCATTGTCGAAGCTGGTATGCATTTGATCATAGATCTATTCCATCGGAATTGATATGGGGGACAATACACTGGTTAGGGAACAATCTCTCTGATCGCCAAACCTATATAGAGTACAATATCAACACCACTAGAATCTGAATCTATAAATTTGTCTCACCCATATCATTTAACTTATACCTACACAACCTTACCACACACCTACAAAACATACACACAACCTTACTACACACCTACAAACATACACACAACCTTACATATAGACGATTTCTTCCGCCATTTTCCCAGGCATAGTTGCACAATAACTTCAACCCTACATCAACTACTTCTAAACGTGTCTCCAAACAAACATACTAAAATTTGCACATACTAAACTCATTATTTTTTTTCTTACCTGCAACACACGAAACATAACATTGTTTCTAACATAAGCACAAGGCTAACAACTCTAGTACTTGACTGGTACTTTATCGACCCCGGAAGGATGAAAGGCAAAGTTGACCTCGGCGGGATTTGAACTCAAGGCACAATGAACCAGAACGAATACTGCCAATGCATTCTGTCCGACGCGCTAACGAATATACAACCAACACTTAACACTGAACATATCACATTTACGTACTCACTCACATGGTCGGGTGGTTAGGAAGTTCGCTTCGTAATTGTGAGGTCCCTGGTTCGATCCTACTACTTGGCATCTTGGGCAAGTGTCTTTTACCACAGCTTCAAGTTGACTCAAGCCTTGTGGGTGAAATTGTGTAGACGGTAACTGTAGAAGCCCGACTATACCTGTAATTTAAAAAGGGCCAGCTTTGTCACACTCTGTGTCACGCTGGTTCTGCCTGAGGATTACGTTGAGGGTACTCGTGTCTATGGAATACTCAGCCATTTACGCTATAATTCAATGAGTAGGTAGTTCAGTTGATCGAACAACTGGAATACTCATCATCGAAATCGACGGAGGATTTATTTACTTTGTATATACATTTTTCACTAGGGTTTTTCACATATACTTATCATCATTATTATCATTATCATACACAACACTATTTAAAACCATCATACTTAGTTTCCACATCACCGCCACTACCTCTACTGCCAACACCGTAACAATCATCATTAACATCTTACAACCTTCTACACCATGACTACAGTTTATACTACCAATGCTACCATAATATCTCTGCCAACATCCTGATCATCATCCTACTCCTCTTCATCCTTATCCTCACCACCACCATTACCAATAGGTTAGACAGATCTGTTCAGTTAATTCCTTTCGTTACGCTATCTAGTCCTTGGCCAGAAAGAACATTTTGTTCAATCTCTTGTCTAACCACCATCAACTACCCCAAATCTTATCGGTTCGGAAATCATGGCCAATCATTTAACTTCGAAATATTTAGTCTTTGGTCTTAGAGAGAAAATGGTAACTGGAACGTTGCCATAACATCAGTTTACGATATTAAAATGAAGGTGGGTGGTCAGTTATTAACAGACTAAATTTGGCACACGATTTCTCAATCGCCCATCATTATCAGATGGAGTTTCCAGAAACATACAAAATAATTCGCAGTCTTGATTTATGTAAGTTTTAATAATTGCGCCATTTCAGGTGGTGAATTGGCATAGATGGAAGGGTGCTTGATGGAATGGTGCTTTGCAATATTCAATTGCCTTCCTCTACATTCTGAGTTCGTATCTCAACGAGGTCGACTTTTTAATTTTTCTGAAGTTTACAAATTAAGTAGCAATCGATTAGTAGAACCGGTAGAGCTTCGGACAAAATGCCTTACGGTATTTAGTTACGTCTCTGTACGATCGGAGTTCGAATTCCATCGAGGATGACTTTGCCTTTCATCATTCCGATGTCAATAATATAAAGTACCACTCACGTAGTAGCGTCGATTAAACTTTTGGCCTTGTACCTATGTCTAACATTAATATTATACAACCCTTTATGTTCTGAGTTCATATCTCACCGAAGGTAACTTTGCCGTTCATCGTCCCGGGGTCGATAAAACAAAGTCGACTATATCCTCCCCACCAAAGTCGACTATATCCTCCCCACCAAAGTCGACTATATCCTCCCCACCAAAGTCGACTATATCCTCCCCACCAAAATGTCATGTATTGTGTCTGTGTTAGAAATCAATATACTATACTGGAGTATATACTGTTGTTATTGTTTAACACCAGGTCAACCCTGATTGAGTAAACCCATGATCAAAGACATGCCAGCCATGACCAACCCGTCGTTTTACGGATGTATCTGAGACTACATTATAGAATGTATCCTTTCCGTATTTAAGACAGTATGGGGTTATTTGAGGGAGATTCGGCTGTTCTTTCTAGCAGGTCAAATACCGTCTGGAATATATAATATTTAAGAGTGGTATATTGACAGAATCGGTAGAGCAACAGACGAAATGTGTTGCAGTATTTAGTTACCTCCATTTGCGATAAAATAAAATAAAGTACCCATCATGTACTGGGGTTATAGTCCATTACAACAACTATTGTGTGATCTTGTGCCTATGTTAGAAATTATAATATTATAGTATAGGCACAAACCTAGTCGTGTGGTTAAGAAGTTCGGTCCACAACCACGTGATTTCGGGTTCGATCGCTCTGCACAGCATCTTGAGCAAGTGTCTTCTACTGTAGCCTCGGGTTTATCAATTCTTTGAGAGTGGAATTTGGTATACGGAAACTGACTGTGCTGACGCCGTCGTATATATATATACATATATATATATATAGAGAGAGTGTGGGGGGGGTATATTTATACATAAGACAAAAGAAATTAATAGAATAAAGAACTTAGTACGCGAAGTACAGTGAAAGATTTTAACTTCAGTTATGAAATTGTAAAAATTCAGCGTATTATTAAAGATATCTACAAAGTTTGTACTTTAAATAATATTTTGATTTAAATTAATTAAGGGTAAAACTTATATGTTTTATAGAAATTTATATTAGTATTAGTGGGAAAAAACAACCCATTTCTAAGGAGATGAAATAAATAAATAAATAAATAAATAACCATATGATTTTACATTTATTGTAGATGAAATGAAAACCCTGCATCAGGGGCAATAGCTTATTTCTTTAGAAAAATGTTTCTTTATAAGAACCATACATAAGACAATATAAGTGAAAATATGGTCTAGAACGTGATTTATACACTTTAATATACTATAAATCATGAAAAATAAAATAAGGGTTGGTTGCTATCGTAAACGATTATATTTGGAAACAATTATATTATACAATGGTATATATATATATATTGGAAAGATGCTACAATGCTGATGAACTACAAGCAGTAGTTATATATATCGGGTGAAACCCCCTGAAAGACGGAGAAAGGACAGACCACCGACAGGAATCGAACCACGTATCTGTCGTACTCTGGAAGACTGAGATTACCAATTTCTATAAGACGACCTGCCGATTTTAACTTTTATCTTACAAGCGAGAACGTAACTATGTAAACATTGAATCGTTGCTAAAGCATTGAGAAATTAGAGAAATTGGTAATCTCGGTCGTCCGGAATACGACAGATACGTGGTTCGATTCCCGTAGGCGGTCTTTCCTTTTTTTCCCGTCTTTCAGGGGTGTTTCTCTCGATATATATAACTACCATCAGCATTGTAGCATCTTTCCAAAAATAAAACTTAATTTCAAAATAGATAGATAGATAGATATTCGTGAATATTCGTGAATTATCTATCTAAGTAGAGTTTAAGCAGATTAACGATCATAGTTATTAGTTCTATTAAAAGAGAACTTGGATCATGGCGAGATAACTGATAGTTTAAACTGACTGCATTGGTAAATGGAGAAAATGTTTTGTTTTGGTTGGGAATATTTTAAGTAAATTAAATAAATATAAACAGCAGGCGATGTATTTAGGAAAAAAACGTATGTACGTAAACAATTAGGTCTAGAGGAAGTCCCTCTATTGATAGATATGTGAAACTAATAGGGGATAATTTATAATGTTTAGGGAAGATAATACAAATACATATATATTAAGGACATTTTAAACGGACAGAATTGAAAGGAATATGATTCTTGGTATTCTGGCAATAACATTTTAGACTAAGACGTAAAAAGAAAAAAATATATAAAGATTTACATCTTCACATAACATTATACATTACAAAATATGGTTAGTGAGAAAACGCACACACACACTCATATATATATATATATATATATAAATGACAGCCTAGAAAATCAATATATTTGGTAGAACTATGTCTCTTGATTTTCGTGCAAAGAAACCTAATATTTGGTTAGATATACAAAAAGATGAATAGAAAACGTGCTTATCTTAAAATAACATTGTTTTATAAGATTGTGTTAAACTAATAATATGTGTGTAAACTACAAGTTGTGACTAGGAACAATTTGGTGTATGTTGACACAAAGGTGTTATTTAATAACAAATCAACATGAAGAAAATGATATCAAATCAAAAAAAAAAATGTGTGAAAATATATAGAGCGAGAATATAGATAATTATAAAGTAACATTAAGAGATATAGAGAAGGTTAGAAGTTTGAATTAGATGTACAAAATACCTTATACTTGCTAAGGTGTACAAAGAGATAAATATAAACTTGCTTATCTTAAAATAATGTTATCTTTTACAGGTTTGAGTCATACCAGTAACATGTATATGCGTGTAAACTACATGTTACTTAGAGCAATTAGGTATATGTTAAAACAATTGCTTTATCTTATAACAAAAAAACTTGTATATCTTAAAATAACAATATCTTTTACAGAGTTGGTTCATATCAATAGTATGTGGGTGTGCAAACTACATGTTACTTATAGCAATTTGATATATGTTGAAACAATGGCATTATCTAATTAAATAACATGTAGAAAATATATGATATCAAATTGGAATATAAGCTAGAACATAAATTAATACCAGGTAACATTAAAATAGATTTTAAATGAGATAATAAAGGAAAATAGAAATAAAAATGGGGGTTACAAGTTTGAATAAGGAGATGTACAAGATTGCATAATCTGGAATGATTTAGGTTATGAGAACATGTAATCAGTTTAATTAGAGGTGGTTAATAAACAATTTATAATAATGTTGACTGCAGTAATATAAACTTAATGAAACTTAATAAATAAATTTATGGCTCAATAGGAATTTATAGGTTTCAAATTCAATAATTAAATATATACAATAAATGCGGGAAGGAGGCAATAATTGAATTTAAGTTTAAACAATTAAATAAATGTATTAAATGGTGGAACTCTATTAGAATCTAAGTTCTGGCTTTATCAATTGATATTATGTAGTTTCTCTGATATATTATTACAAAGTAGGAAAGCTACAATGATTCAGAAAACAGTTGCTGCTAGTGGAAATGTACTGTTGATGTTGGGATGATGAATTTAATGTTGAAAGTGTTTTTATCTAGGTAAAAGTAAATACAACTTTATGACTAAAATTAAACAATTTTTTAGAATAAAAAAATTATTTAGATATTCTGCTAAAATAACTCAACATTAACTTTCTGACACCACTGTTTAGTAGTGTTTCTTAATAATGTCCGTTACAAACTAAAATCTTTATTTTTAAATTTAGAAGTTTTGTTTCATAATTTCATAAGTCGGTGAGTCTGAGTGAAAAGCAAATCACAGTCGCATATATACATATGCGATGGTGTCTGCGTATACATAGAGCCACTCTCCCCGTCACTCACCTTTATCACCTTGATATTAGCAAAAAAAGCCTTCCATTTACTCTGGTTGAAAGTCTCTCTCCCCACTCCTCTATATACATCTGCTTCCTCTACTACTCTCCGAACTCCTCCAGCCACCCACAACTCTTCAACCATATTTTTTCCTGCATCGAAGACATCATATACGTCGCCCAACCTCTCTCAGAAGTCATCATCCTCAGTAACTTTAACGCTCACGACTTTCCTTGGCATTCACACTCATCCCCTACTGATGTCGCCGGTGCAAAAACCGAGTCTTTCGCTATCCTCAACTCTCTACATCAATTAGTTTCACCCCTAAACGCATCCCTGACCGACACACAGATGCTCCAAACACCATTGATATCATTCTCACCACTAAACCTAGTCTCTACCAAACCATCACCAGCATTGCGCCTATCGGGTTGTGACTACCCACCACACATCCACTTGCCACCTTCACTCGTCTCTCCTCCTCCTCCTCGTCACCCATATTGTGTCCACCTCCAGGCCTCGTACTAACAACTACACCCAGTACTATCTCCCCAGAACGCCATCCCTCTGGAATTCTCCTCTCTGCCAAGGTTTTTCTTACAGCCGTTGACTTGCAACTGTTCACGAGAAACATTAACTACGTCGACCTCACTGGTCTCGGAGGTCTTGCGAAGGCCATGAGTATAGCTCATTCCTTCTGACGAAACCAATAAAAAAAAAATAGTTTATCTGTGGCTACATCGTCTAATATATCCTTCCGTTTTATAAGCTGGTAGGGTGTAATTTGGGGAAGATTTGGCTGCTATAGCTAGCATGTCGAGCGCCTACGTAGGAGCTCCTCATTAGCTGAAGTCCATGCAGTTGTGTGACCCTGTTGCATTCAGTAGCGACAACAACATTAACTACAGCATTAAAAGAAATAACAAAATATACATTACAAATTTTCCTCAGAAGTAAGCAAATAATATTGAATTATTGTTTTTGGATTTTGCATTTATTGTTTAAATTACTTATTGTAAAAAGCAAACTTATATTAATAGCTGTGTGATTAAGAAGATCGCTTCGCAACCGCATGATACCGAAAATATCATAAGCGCTCCTCTACCTTCTGCACTAATGATACTGCTCACAAAAATGACGACATTTATAATTTCTTTTGATTGAGCATACTGATTGATCCGAAACCAGCCTAGTATTTTGCTGGTCAGTATTTGAAGTCACGAAGATGAGACAACTGAGCGTATAGTGTAGCACTCTAACCCACTGCTCAACATATAGATGTAAAGTAGATATAATGATTTCTAACTTCGGACACAAAGTTTTAGGAGAGAGGAATAAGATTGTATGACATTCACATTTTTCTTCAGATGATTAGCAGTGTAACTCAAGTGAACTGACTTTAACTGGGAGCTGCAACTAGGTTGTAGGCCCTGCTTATTGAGAGCTTACCTCTTACTGTACCGTAACAACATCACTAACCTCAAAGAGTCAGCAAGAGAGCTCCTACATAGTCCCTTGACCTGCTAGAAATAGCAGCCAAAGCATCCTCAAATTACATTCCATCATCTTAAAAAAAGAATTGGAAAACATATTAGATCATGTAGTTCTACTTGCACACGTTGTGGGAAAAAATAGACGGGATGTTCACGGCTGGAATGTCTTTGATCATAAATCTGCTCGATCAGGGCTGACCTGAAGATAAATAACAACAACAGCAGCAATAACAAAAATATGTATATAAAAATGTATCAACTAGTGTACCTATGCCATAAAGAATGACGGCTATTATAATCCAGGCTCTCTAGATTCAGTGTCAATTTTCCTCAGGTGGATTTCCTAATAGATTATATATTTTGACATGTTGTCTAATTTGCTTCAATATTTGAATTGTTTAATCTGTTCTTTCTTTCTGTCAATCTTTGAAAATGTCGAAGTTATGGAGAAAAGATCAAATGCAGTATTTCCTAGTTATTTTATTATTTCTAGTATTACAAAAGGCGGTCCATGGCACAGTCAGTAGAGTAGCTGGAATAATGCCTTGCGGTATTGGTTATGTTACTTTTTGGTCTTCGAAAAGGAGAGATAATCCGGTCTTCTAGGTGGAGGTGGTTCCTTGAAAGGCCTCTCCAAAAGTTTCTTGTCCACAGTGTTTCGGAACATTCCCACGTCACATGGGAATTTTCATCTCAGCGTCTTTTAGACATCGGATGACGTCATTAGCAGAAGTCTGCCCGGTGGAATATTGGTGATGAGCTCCCCAAAACTTTCCCCACCTTATTTGTTTGTTATATGTATCTCATCAACTCATTGTTGCTTCTATTTACCACAGTGAAGTTGATGAGGGTTGTTTCTTGTATGTCAGGGTGGTATCGTTTTTGTTGTTTCTCTTGCTGTTTTAGCTGTAGTTGTTGTGTTTGTGTGTTTTCCTGTTGTTGCTTTTGTTGTTGTTGTTGTGATAGTGGGGGTGTTGGTGGTGGTGATGTGGGTGTGTGGCTGATTCATGGGTTCTCTCTCTGCCGCTCCAACGAACCTTTCAGCTTGAGGAAGTCATTTTTTTAACTTTTTTCTCTTCACCCTGATAAAGACCTCTTATGACGAGTCTTTCACCACGACCTCGTCACATGATGAGGTCTCGGAATCAGAGAGGTCTGAGGCAAGGGGGAGAGGTAAGTCTTCGCATGTGTATGTCTTTTGCTGGGGGAGAGGACACAGCCGGGAGGCTTTTTTGGTTGCGGTGAAGAGTTCTGTTGTTGTTTTGGTGGTTTATTTTGTTATTGTTGTGGGTGTTGTTATTGTTGCGCTTGTTGTTGTTGTTGCTGCTACTGTTGTAGTTGCTGCTGCTGTTGTTGTTGCTGTAGTTGTGGTGTTTGCAACAGTGCGGGCCTTCCCTCTTTTGTCTTCTGCTGTGGGCAGAAGTCCCTCAGGGTGATTGATGCTACGAGATGTATGGGACCTGGGCCTTCTACCTTCCATCATAACGTACAGTCTGGTGCCATTTGAGAGATCTATCTGGTAGGGAATCTTGTCCGAGTTTTCTGGTTGTTTCTGGATCAGGACTTCCACTCCAATTCTGGACCAGTTTTCCTGGCAGTGCTTCTTCACATCCAGAGTTGTATCATCTCTCTCTAGGCCACGCATACCACCAGCCACCAGCCACCAGATGTGAATTCTGGCGGCACATCCAACATTTTCACCTTCTTCACTCGGTGGCCCATGTATGTCGGAATGAGAGTAAATTCCTCACTCCTGCACTCTCGTGCAGGACAGGAATTTACAGTGGAGTGCCTCTGGGCGTCAGCTTCAGATAGCAATCTGACTTCTACTGTCCCATATTTCCTGGTGCGAGTAACAAGTCAACGTCACGCCATGTTCCTCTTAGGCACTTCTCCACCCGAGCGTGTGTAGCCCTTTCAACTTATCGGATCTTAACCCCCGCACAGGGTACGTTACCGTTCTCCTAGCCGTTTCCTCCAAGAGCTCTTGGGGCACGGCTAATGCAACTCTCCTGTCGTCGCTCTGGAAAATCTTTTGAGCATCTCTCAAGGCTGTGCATTTCTCTTCGAGAGGGACCCGCACTGCTATACCGTTGGCTCTTGTAAAGAAACCGGCCTTTACTGGACTCTCGCTGTAGTTTTTGGTTAATGTTGCTGCTGCGGTTTGTGGAACCTGCGGCCACAGTATATGTGGTAGTGGTAACATTCTTGGTGTTGATGTTAGATGCAATTTCGTTTATTTTTCGCTCATTCTGGCTTCCGTAGAATTCATTGTCCCGATTGTTGACTTCTTACTACTGTTGGTGGTAGTGAAAGTGGTACTGCTGTTGTTGTTGGACGCTTTACTTTTGTTGTTGCTGCTCGGCAGTTTGTTCTTCTTGCTGCTGCTACTGCTAACCCTTTCTCCTCAACGGAGTCCGTGATAGCGGTAGCGATGAGGGTGGTTGCGTCGCTGGCTGGAAGAAGGGGCGGTCCTCTTCAGTGAAAGAAACGAGGGGGTAACCTTAAATGGAAACTTACCTTTTCCGCTGCTTGTATTTTCTTCGTCCACCCTCCCTTGTTGGCTGGCTACAAATCTCGACACCATGTATATATATATTTTTTTACTTTCTTCATAATTTGTTTCTTTCTAGAGGTATGGCTCCAAAAGGGCTAGAAACGAAGGAGCCGACGAATCCCTCGCGGTTGTGTCGGTTCCGCAACAAAATGAAACACAAAAATTAACAAAAATAAATCCCTAAAACGGCAAACTATCGAAGCAAAACACGCTTTGCATGAACAGAAATACTACTACTACTACTACTACTACTACTACTACTACTACTACTACTACTAATAATAATAATAATAATAATAATTGTTGTTTCTACCATAGACACAAGGCCAACAACTCTAGTACTTGATTGGTACTTTATTGTATCGACCCCGGAATGATGAAAAGCAAGGTTGACCTCGGTGAGAATTGTGAACGCGAGATTACTCAAAGAGTCACTGAGCCAGGACCTGTTGTTGTTACCCACATAATTCGGAAGCCATGGGATGAGAGCAAGGGTGTCTGAAGTGCACCCTGCATTTTACATCTTGGTGTGGTTAAATGCGTGCTCCTGTAATGTGGGGGCCACGCTATTTGATGTTAAACACACGAAAAGAAATATCGGTCAGTGTTTGGGTTGGAGATCCTGAATCCGGTAAGACCAAAACTCCTGGACAGGATTCCAGAGTTAATCGAGCTGTCTGATAGATTGCAGTTGCCGGTCGTATTATGGGGTTTGACTGCTTAGATGCGATACATGTGGTAGCATAAATAACTTAAAAGCGGCCACAACAACAAGGGCTAGCAGAATGTAAGACGGCACTGCTACAAACACACCAACCATAGCAACTACAGTATCAACAGCAGCAACAGAAACACCACAGTCAATCACCACCACGGTAGAATCAGCAACAGCAACAGCGATAGAAGCAGTAGCAAAGAGCAACAAGAGAAGCAGCAGCAACACCAACAGCAAAACCAGCAAAAATGGACACCCCCTAAAAGAATACAAGAACAGCTGCAGAGATCAACACCGCAGCCACAAAAACCATTCCAATACCCACACCAATAAAATATGAAGAAGCCCTCCCTCAACCCCAAGTTCAGCAACACAGAGTCATTCACACACCCACCACTTCCCTCCAAATCGGGCGGCACGTAATTAGAACTCCCGTCATGCGATGACGGTCAAAGGAAACTATCGCAAACGTCCTTGATCGGGGAGAAGAGGAAAAACTAAAACCAAAGCAATAAAGGCTGCCCCTACATTGAAAACAATGAGACATGACGGACAGGAAGAAAAACCTTCACTGAACCCCTCACTAACAACCCACCACCATCGACACAACATCAACATGAACACACATCGCAAATGGAGCCACAACACAAACACAAAAAGATAGAATGGATAGAAAATCAAATATAGAAACAAGAACAATAGCAAAGCACAGTCGAACACGCAAGATTAACCCTGCTACAACAATTTCACGTTTGTCCAAAAGACCAAATGTGATTTGATGGAGAAGTTTGAGGAGGTTTTCATTGAACTTCAAAAGAAATCTGCCCATGAGAGACTCTTAATAAAAACATACGCAAACACTTGTATACAACTAAAAGAGAAATACCCAAGAACGTTGGGCCTTTTTTTCGAAAATGGCCAAAATAAGAAAGTTCTAGGGAAGCCTTTCTCGAACTCCACATCAGCAAACCAGTAGAGCGGATCAACCGGCCTTGTTGAATACCAGGGTGAGTCACCCCTCCATTTTCCGTTTTATCTGAAGTGGCTGAATGAGTCGTGAAAGAAAGGGATTGTAGTATGTTGATGTGAAGAAGGAGGTAGAAGTATGACAAGAAGCAAATAGGAGGGCATATTTTTCTTTAGTCTCATCATGTATAGCTCTCTTCATTCTCAACACTCCACTAGCCTTTCTTTATCATGTTCGATTTCCTCCTACTACTTTTAGTATTAGTCTTAACATTATTTGCTGCACATCATGCTGCTGATACTACTAAATACCATTTGCGTTTATTGAAATCTCTACGATTTCCTACTTCGATTTAAGAGTATTCAGAACAATAGCGTGCAGAGTCATTCTTCAATTATCTCAAGTGTCCTTGGACTATCACTTACTCGAAGAGTATCTAAATGTTACAAAAGGTGATGCTATCGTAACCCCTTAGACATACAGATTGTATTTCATTCTAGTGCTTTGACATATCAGTTATGGATATAACCATATCAAAATATTTGCAAAGCTTATGTATCTTTTCATTGTGATTGTTTCTTCTTTGTTTATAGAATTATGATTGACAGAGCCATTCTGTCATCAACGATTAATCGATAATACGTTAGTTGACTTTTGATTTTCAAATCTCAAATGTGTATGAGAAGTTGAATTATTCCGTCAATATTGTTTTACTTTTACCTGTTTTCCTTAGATATGTACTTTATTCAAATGCTCACATGTATGTAACTATAGATATTCATATGGTTTTACAAATTTCAGAAAGAAATGTAAAAATGACGTTACCCAATATGGGAATTCAATAAATGTATTTCTTTATTATTACACATAACTGTCCATTCCTTAGCCTTTACTTTATTGATATAATCTTGAAAACGTTGTAAGTAATATTGAAGTTTAAAAATTAGCTATGATCTACATTTAAAGGATACAATGAATATACGACGCGATCAATAAATAGCTTCATAGAATATAATGAATCCAGTTTTCATCTACTTACTTACAGTTTTCGTAATTTGTTTTTCTTTCATATTATATACTGAAAACTTGCTTTCGTACATCTTCGAATATCACCCTCGTGTTTGATTCTATATTTGGATTCAGAAACGATCATGTAGATTTATTATAAAGAGGGACACACATACACATAGGTATAGGGTATTGAGTCAAGTTCACGTATTTGTAAGGAGATAGTATTGATTCACGTAATGTGATATAGACAAAGTAAAACATATTTTCAGCTACCAGACACGTAATTTTACAAGAAAGATATTTAGAGACATCCACTGTCGCATTGACCAAATATCGGAGATATGATAGGATTAAATGGATAGTACTGTAACTACGTAAAGAAAATGCATATAAACAGTGTTGTTCATTCCTACAGATCAACCAAAAGTAACTCAGTTACTAATTTAATGTCTCAGATATTATTTTATTATTTTATTCTTTTACTTGTTTCAGTCATTTGACTGCGGCCATGCTGTGGCAACATCTTGGAGGGTGTTAGTTGATCAGATCGACCCCAGTACCTATTTAAAAAAAAGTCTGGTTCGTATTCTATCGGTCTCTATTGCCAAACCGCTAGTACGGGAGGAAACATAGAGATGCCGAGACAAACACAAAGCACAGACGCACACATACACACATATATACATACACACACACACACACACATATATATATATATATATATATATATATATATACGACCAGCTTTTACAGTTTCTGTCTACCAATTCCACTCACAAAGCATTGGTCGACCAGAGGCTATAGTAGAAGACACTTAACCATGGTGCAATGTAGTGGGACTGAACCCGAAACCACGTGGTTGCGAAGCGAACTCCTTAACCACACAGCAATGCCTGCGCCTATAGGTATTTTATTTTGGTACCTATTAGATGAAGCACAAAACCTTTCGGCGATTGAAAAGGATGTGTAATGGTTAGGCATTTCTGAATGGTATTTCGAATGTGGAGTGTGAGGGCAGAAAGGCGGTTGACATTACGGGAGCGGGTGGGGGATTTGGACTATCAATTGAGGGTTGGACTATCAATTGAGCTTGGGCCTCAAAGTCATGGTCCTGGCTACAGAGACGGCGTAGACGGAGGACTTGTGAGTAGGGGACGGAGTGTTTAGTGTTGGTTGTTTGGGAGAAGGTGACGTCGAGGTAGGAGTGAGAATCGGTGCGTATGTAACAGATAGTGAGGGTGAGGATGGAGTGGTCTATAGAGATGGAGATGCCCAGGAAGTTAATGGAGGTGTCGGATATGGAGGAGGTGATGTCCAGTTCAAGATGGAAGGAGTAGATAAAAAGAGATAACAAGTATTGAGTTGTTTGCGGAAGAGTGAGGTTGCTCCGACACAATCGACGACATATCGAATGTACAGTTCGGGGGTGGGCCCCATCTTAGTCACCATCGCTACTCCGGGGAACTGTACCACGTAGAACTCTACCACGATATATATATATATATATATATATATATATATATAAAATTAATAACACAGTGATGAGATCAATACATTATTTATTTGATTACGTTCGTTTCTTAGCCG
>JAOPJM010522890.1:0-10544 GCA_027124095.1 Muusoctopus leioderma
TTCGGTATTGAGTACTCTTTTTCCCTCTCTGTACTGCACTGTAGTGCTTTCACAACTATATATATATATATATATATATATATGTGTGTGTGTCTGTGTGTATAGTTGATGGCGCATTTATATATTGGTAGAATCGTTACAGCGTTGGACAAATGCCTTGTGACATTTGTTCCAGCTTTTTACTGAGTTGAAATACTGCCGAGTTTAACTTCGGCTTTCAAACTTCTGAATTTGATAAACTAAGTAACGGGGTGGAATTCTACCCCTTTCTCTCCCTCTAAGACCCTCATGCACACAAATGGTTGTGATGTGACAAGCAGTTACTGGACCACTCACAGTTTCCCTTGACCCCATGACAACGACTTCCATTCAACGGTAGCCGAAGAAAGTGGTCACCGACGCTCTGGCATAGTATGGCACATATATATATATATGTATGTGTGCGTGCGTGTGCGTGCGTGTGTGTGTGTGTGTGTGGACTTTTATTGTTAGAATTGACTGCTGTACTATTACGTCTTGTTTTCTACCGAAGATACGGGCATCAACTGACATATCAACGAAACATGTTTTGAAGAAAGCTAACGGAATTATTGTTTGACTTTCCGTGATACGAGAGGGTGTGTGTCGTAAAGTTGTGGGTGCCTCTGGAAGGACATTCGTTTTTTTACATGAGGAAGATGAATTGTGTTTTTCTTTCGGAAAGTAACATTTTTCTCGTGATGGCCTTTTGAAATTATATTTATTCTTTTTGGCATAATCAGTGGATTTTGTATCTTCAGTGGATTTCGATGTGCTACGATGTTGATGAATTACGGCAGGGTAGCAACCTTCTGTTTTGTTTATGTAGGGCATGGTATGTTCGATGCCGCTGTCAAAACATCCAGTATATTGTATTTCTATGCTCTGGAAAATGGTGTAGTGTTTCTCTGTTCGTCATACCAGTAGGTAGATATACGTTTGAAGGAAAATCTTTCGAAGGTTCCTTCACAGCTACCTGCATAATATATTTCTCGTTTTCATGCTATTCAATTGAGATGTTACAGTCATTTCGTAGATGCTTGTTTTCTTTAAGTATTTAATGTCCCGAATCTTTGAATTACATTCGGCTACGGGGATTTTATAGTGACTGGCTCTTAGAAGATTTTTGATTAGTATGCTTACGTTATAATTGTCCATGAGGTTTTTTATTATGTAAATTATGTAACATGCGGCTCACTGGAAAATGTTTTCTGATTGGGGTTAAGTTTCTGCATCTTTGCTGAACGGATGGTTCAATGAGATAAAGATTCATCTTCTGCTTGTTGCATTGTTTCTCGATTAGCAGCTGGTGTTCTCTTTAGGGCCAATATTTTCTAATGCTTTATTGTAACAATTGGCCTCTTTATGTAAGGGGATCCTATCCGATGATTTATTAGATATTCCTTCGCTTATATTAGTAACTGTTGTTTTAATGATTCCGGCAGGATATGTAGATTTCTAAGTATATTAGTTTCTCGTTCGGGATTTCTATATAATTGATATGTAGAGGCCTTTAGGTGTAATGCTATATCTAGAAAGTTAATTATGATTATGTTGGCGTTGACTGTAATATTAAAACCGAAACCTAAAAAGTGCAAATTAATCTTTGGATATTTAGGTTATGTATGGCCATTCGCGTTCTACGATTTCATATGCTTTATTCGCCTACATGAGTTCAGTCAATTTAGTATACTTAGGAAATATTTTCAGTAGAGTCACTACTTTAGAAAATTCTGATATTGGAAACTAGAAACATTCCATAAATAGATCTTTTTCATATATTTTGATTCGATAATGCATAAAGATTTTACACGGGTATGCGCATTCATATACTAACCAATTTTACTGTCTTCTTTTCGCAATAGCACTTTTGTCATGTAGTTTTAGTCTAGATGAGTATTTCCTTTCGGTATATCTGTTTCAGTATTCATGAAATATTTCTCTTGCATTTCAAGCTGTCACTTACATAACATTGATTGTGGTTTGTGCATTCCTCCATAGACCCTTTATGCGATCTATAATGTATTTCTTCTTGCATTCTAAATGAGGTTTTGTTACACAAATATTTCAATTCTTTATACGTTTTATTATAACTAAGATTAACAGATGATACATCTGATGGATCTACCTGTTTATTTCACTACCGTAATATCTTGACTCGTTTCCCGTAGCATTTTTCTTCCCCTAGTGCCTGGCTCATTGTTTAGTACTGTGTACTCCATTATCATATCGGAATTCGTCTTCTTTTACTATCTACTATTCGTTGGTGGTGTAATTCTGTATTTTGTATCTAAATACCGTATTTTAACATAGATTAAATCATTATTTGACATGTCTGGTTCCGTTCTAGTCATTGAATCTCTCCGTTACTATGTAGTAAGATATTTATATAATGGAAAATAAACTGCTAGATATACTTTCGGCAATCATTAGCCCGACAGTCTCGTTAAACATTCATCATTATTCTTAGATTAGGGTGTTGGTTTTTCAATCTCCAACAAGATCGAATTTAGGTTTAATAGCAAATTAGTCATTGCGTCGGTTTAATTATGACAGCTGCTCGTTGTTATTTCTCTATCTAGAATTCTAGTGTCAGGAATTGCCTATTCATTTTTTTAAATATATATTGGAGTGGTCTGGAGAAAAGGGCTGTGCCTATGGTTTGCGTATCCCCTCGAGACCTGTAAGACAGAAAAGGATAACGTTCATCTTCAAACGCTGCAAGTTAACGGCTGCAGGAAAAACATATCGAAATAAATACATTTACATCATGCAAAAGAGGAAGTATCCACGTGATCAATATACCTGCTATAAACAAAAGCCTAATCTATCTCAAATCACATACTACCATCTTTTAAAATAAAGAAATGGCATGCTGTTTAATATATTCTGCGATAAACTATGTCTGAAATGACGGGATTGTTATAAATAAAAAAGTGTTTGATCATGTGTCCCTTCAATCGGGGTTGAGCTGGGATTAAACATCAGGTGCGTGCGAAAATGTTGAGATAAAATGTTGTTTGTATTGGTTATATTTTCTGAACTGTTATTCTCATCTGTTATTTGTGTTTTTGTAAAACAGTTTAAACTTATTTAAGTCTAATTTGGAACAGTTTAATCACCATAGTTCAACTAGTGCTGGTACAAAGGATCTGTGAGTTCAATCCAAAAGAGAAACCTAATAAGGAAAGGGGACAACATGGTGTGGAACAGTGATCTTTACAACAGTTTTACAGAAAATTTGGGGTTGTTAGACAAAATGTGGTCAGTCAATAATAAAATCAGTCCGAAACAAGAAATGACATACCATTAAACTGAACAACGGTTTGTATATGTACATTTAAACTGCATTAACTCGGAACATATACAATATTTAGACAAATCGACAAGGAAGCCTCTAAACAGTTGCTCAACCTGCTAGAAATTGCAGTTTAATACGTTACATCGCATCCCACCATTCAAGACAAAATTAGTGACATATTGGATAATATGATGTTGCATCTGAAACAAAATATGCGAATATCATAGCTGGAATATCATTTATCATTGACCTATTCGGTCAGGGCTGAACTGACACCAAAACTTGTTTACATCTCTGTATTTAACTTAAAACATGAAGCAAAACAAGCTGCTGTATATTGTAATAATTTGGGTTTACATTACACGGATATCGAGATATATTGTCAGTGTACACAGAAATATGTTTGGCGGCAATGACATTTCGTATTTTAAACATTGGAAAGTGAGAATAATGAAATATATTATAAATATTATATATATTTATGCTATTAAAGTCAGCAATGTGAAGGCGCGTGACCTAGTGGTTAAGCTACTGGGCTCACAATCGAAAAATCGTGGGTTCGATTCCCGATGCAGGACGCTTGTTGCTTCCTTGTTCAAGACACTTTACTTCACGCTGCTCCATTCAACTCCGTTGAAAATGAGTACCAGCCGTAGCTCTGCTGGTGCAGCTCTCTATCTCCTTCCCGCGGTCACATCCCTGATGTTCGGCTGGGTCAAGGTTGGGAGCGCCGAGAGGATGTCGATGTCTGCTCGCAACTGTATGGGCCCCTAAAACTCTTAGCGAAAGCATGGTAAAGTCGGCAATATGCCATAATAAATCGTAGATTTGTAAGCTTATACGTTCCAAATAATTATCGTCTTTCCATTAATGTTCTGTATATATAATTATTATACACAATATAGACTCATATTAAAGCTTGTATTTATTATTAATAATGTTCAAAGACTATTTATGAACAATACGCATTTTATTAAATACAGATTACATGTTGACTGCAAATAATACATGTTTGTATGGCAGTCGCATGTGACAAACATTTGCAACTTTAATGAATAATTGTTCAGTTTCATACGTCATGTGATTATAACGTTGTTTTTTCACCCTAACCTGATTTGACAATTAAGTACAAGTCAGGAAATTGGTATAAGTGAGAACACGAGATAGTTTGCAATGCATTTCTTTTTCAAGACATGACGAAACAAATTGACATTAACCGACATAACCATTAACCAGCTCATGAAGTCAGCCCATGTACTAGGCTTAACAAAACTGTATGTTTTGTAGCATGAGATATATATTAGCTTCATTTTATTGAACTTAATTTGAAGGTTATATATTTAAATATTACAACACCTGCATGGGATGGATGCTGGCTATAGGCTTTGTATGCTCTCACAAACTGAAATGGTTGTTGTGATTGGTGTTCTGCTTGAAATTATGCAGGTTTCTGTTTACAGATAAATATCAGTAAAGCAATGTTTTATAGTTCTAAGAGTGAAGGACTGGGTGAAGTATGTCGCTTTTGAGGTGACACTCAATAAGGATTGTGGGAACAGGAATGAGTGATATATCGGGTGGTCTTAGTTTTACAAAGCTTACAATTACGGAGGAGAATGGAAAGTATAGACGGAGTTGAAGAACCTGAAAAATCAATGAGCAAGTGGTATTCGTCAGTTAATGTTTTTCGTTAAGTAATATGTTTTCCATTCGTCGATGCAGTCTACAATATATGTCTGTATGTATGTGTGTGTGTGTGTGGGGGGGGCTAGCTGCTTCATCAGTGTATATCTTAACGGAACATTAATTTAGGGCGTAGTATATGTTAAAACCCAATGCAATTACTGAGACTGAAAATGAAGACTAGCCTATGGACGGCAGTTTCAGGAATATTATATGTTATATATGGAATACTGGAGCTTTTGCGTGATCACTCATTCTGATAGAAATAGCAGCTAAATATTCTTCAAATACACTACTATCTTAGAAGAATATGCCACATTACATAATGTGTTCGTGTGTACATATTGTCTGTGAAAAAGGCTGGATAGTCACGGCTGGCATGCCTTTCTATAATATATATTCTTAATTAGGGTTGACATGAGGCTAAAACACAAACCAACAACAACAAATAGTAAACAAATATATTTGATAATTTCTTAAATCATGCTTATTAATTTGATTTTTATATTTCATTCCTTTAAATCACTTTTAACACAAATAACCTTAGTATTACCCTGATGATTGATTCGCATCAGTAAGATATTGAATAAAATGTATTAACACTAATGTATGCGATGAATCCTGTGCGTTTGTTGTTGTTGTGGGTGTGTATGTTTGGTTAGTGCTTATAAATCAGACCCCTTTACATATAGGTAGTCACTCGAATATTGGGTTCGATCTATAAATCCAGTCCTCTAGATATAACGTATTCTCACTTGTCTATCTACATTGTACATGCCCAACTGCAATGCGTAAAAGTATGTCGTACAGTGTGTTTTCATAGCACATGGCCTTTTCTAAACCACGTACTGGCTCTTAATACATGTAGGTATTTATGGTGAGCATAGCTAAAGTGGGAATGTTAGAATCGGCTAGAATTACGACAATTACTATTTCTCAGTATTTATTTCTGGTTATATACGTCCGATTTAACATTTCGGTATGAGTGATCTAGCGAAATAGCGTTCTTAGAAAGATCTCGCAGTATTATTCGGAGGTGTTCCGCATGCTCCTTCCGTGTGGCTTAGTCAGAAGTGGTTGAGATCATTACCTTATATGGACTTTCCGATAGTGGTGAGTTTAATATGGTTTCTGTTCAGTCTGAAGCTTGTAATTCGAAGTCTGCAGGTGAAACATGACTGGGAAGGAAATTCCCGAGGGAGGATAGATTGGGTCGATACGCAGTAGGGATTATATCGGATGACCTTGGGTTGATAAACAGTAGGGATTATATTGGATGACCTTGGGTTGACGCTGTATATAACAAGCTAGTTCAGAGGTGCAGAAGCCATTATAGTAGTAATATAATAAATAGATAGTCAGAGAGAGGAAACAGTACGTCTATGAACCAGACGTCGTAGAGTTAAGTCTTTGACAATCATTCGGATGCCCTTATGTTGCATCAGATCTGTGATGTTTATATGCGTGATAGCAGCACCGAACCACAGTTTGGCGTAGTACACCATTGCGGATCTTACTTAAGCTTTGTAAAAGTGTCAGATATTATTCACTTCTGAAGCCTATTCTAACCTGGAGAAAAAGGATAGTCTTTAAGATGAAGCTTATCAATGTTGTATATGTGAGATCTTGATAGCGAAGGTCACCAGTGATAGACAGGCCTAGTATATGTAGCAACATTGAAGTTTTAAATTGTCTGTTGCCCAAGAGCAAAGAGGGGAGATTTCTGGGATATTTGGCTGATATTTTTAGCAGGTGTAGAGATCGCGTAGAGCGACCCTCGTTTGTTTTGTGTGCAGTCAAAATGATATTCTCTTCCATGAAAGTGACTTTACTTTTGAATATTTTGCATCGTAATACATTTATATCTGTGTTATATTTTTGTCGGGTGGGGTTGTTTGTTAATTTACTTTGATTGCTGTTGTGTATTTTGTGGTTGATGTGCGTTGGTTTTAGTATGACGACTGCTGTCGTCACTGCCATTGCTGTACTATGAACTCAACATTTCTTCTTAGAGTCGGAACTTTAATACAAAGCTAATACATGTTCTCCCGCTGGTTTATGTCATGATTTGTTGTGATTCACGCTGTTATCTAGTTGTATGTGTGTGCGTGCGGACGCATGTGTGTGTGTGTGTGTGTACGTGTGTGTGTGTGTACGTGTGTGTGTGTGCGTGTGTGCTTGTGTATTCTTATTTATTTGATGTTCTTAGTAGATTGTTTCGTTGCGGGGTTGTCACCTTAAAATATTTGACGCGTGGTATTGATACACACCATGTGATTATCATTATCTATCAATTTTTTATCATTGTACTAGCGTTCTTGTCGTGACCATTTTGTTTGTTTGTTGTATCTGTTTAGAGCATAGTATCTGTCTCAACACCGTTGTTTCCACTTTTTAAGAACATACGTCGTAGTCTAAGCGATACACAGCTGCTAATATTGGCAGGTCGAACTACTGTGTAGA
This sequence comes from Muusoctopus leioderma, assembly GCA_027124095.1. Lineage (NCBI taxonomy): Eukaryota > Metazoa > Mollusca > Cephalopoda > Octopoda > Octopodidae > Muusoctopus > Muusoctopus leioderma. The sequence goes on from JAOPJM010522890.1 coordinate 7,466, forward strand.
CAAGTCGGCAATAACTACTCTGTGCGTGTAACACAACGAAGTAGTAACACATGGAAAGAGCGATGCATGATTTTCACTCTTTTCAATGGGATGCGTATAACAACATATCGAGATAATTTGTTATCACTGGTTGATGTGTTTTAATAGCTCTTCACAGATAGTTTTTCAGCAAATCAGAATCATGCCCTTGGAAGTTTCAATGTGAGGACCATAAAATATATGCATTGAACTGAATATGAAGATATAAGAGGTGAATTTATTACAAATCATCTGAAGCAGAGAAAAGCTGCTACGAGCTGTCAATACTCAACTCCCATTTCTTGTTGATGAGTTGGTGAGAAATAAATATCATTTTTGACAGACACTGGGCTAACTCATGTAAAGGTATATCCTGGTATTTATTCGTACCCGTTTAGGTAGTTTCATCGTGTGGATATAAGTATCCTGTAAACAATTCTCAATACCCCTCAATGGAACTGAACTCAACACATGTCCTGTGGTAGTTCAATACCATATCAACACGGTAATTTTCTTCTACAATTAAGAAGATGGGTTGAATTTCGTTTCTCCGCCAATGTTTTGGTTGCCTCAATTTCATTTAATATCGGTACACGTTTTTCTAAAATAATTAACAACACGTGCCTCTATTTCATTAAATTATGATCATTTTTTTTTTAATTAAAAAAAAGATTTGGTTGATGATTCGAACTTGCTGAGCAATCTCTCGTAAGATTGCTTTCGCGTGTTCAAATCTAAACTCCCATTTAATGATATTCATGTAGCTATATTTTTATGAATTACCATTCTCGCATTCTGTTTAATTCACAGAAATCTCGAACATTTTCTGTCATTTATCAAAAAGCAAGCGGAATTGATATGCTCACCATGTACGTATAACATGCTGTTGTGCATTTTGCGTAGATGATTTCTTTGGTTGCTATTCTGCGATATTTCTTTAGTTACTTCTCTTAATAGATATAACACGATACAACGAGGAAACCTATAAGTGGTTGCTATACCTGCTAAACATTTTCAGCAAAATGTCCATATCATACTCTAGTGTCTCAAACAATACGAATTGACAAAATTAATGCTTGAAAAATCCAGAAGAGTTATTAAGCTTGCGAAGATTCGTTACTTCAAATACCGTCGCACTATATTACAAAAGTATTGAAAGCATGGGGAAATCATTTTCTGCAAGGTGGTAGTATTTATTTTTAATGTATGGGAAAATGAAATGTTAGGAAATAAAGTTCAGTAACATAACATATGAGACTATAAAACATAAAAAACACGTTTTTGTAACAAAAAAGTAAACAGCGAAGAACGTTAAGAAATAAATGTATTAATAGTACATCATATTAAATCTTGAATATACAAATACTGCATAGACATTCACCAATACATCTGAACAGTCTGTAGAAAAAGAGCAGACGTCTTTAACATTGCTCCAGAAAATAGAATTGCACCACCATCACTAGTTAATTTATTTGCTAACAAAGGTTTTAGAACGTCTGAACGTCCAACCCATTAGACTGGACTTGAAAAATAAAGTTTGTCCTTCAACATTATTTTATTTTATATTTGTCAAAGTGTGTCTCCCACTGAATAAAGATGAACAACTCCTTAAGTGTTGCTGGTCACAAACGTGGTACCCTCGAATACGTCCCAACACATTTTCCGAAATAAAATACCCGATTTCAAACTAACTAAAAACTTGTGAAAATTGAAAATGGCAGACACAATTGTAAACACAAGCATTCTCACTTTTAGAAAAATGTGGTGATAACCAAAATGTTGTCGTCGTAGGCAGTACATGTTTTCCTGGCGTTGTGATTCAGAAGTAAACGGTACACGTGGGTCATATACCACAAGAAAAAGTGGAAGATGTATGTCAGAAAATAGGGTACCTCTTGCCCAGTGATTTAATCGATGAAATGATGACAAGGAAAGTAACTTACATTTTTCAGTTGCTCTCGTAGGAGCAGTTACAGAAATTTGTGGATTTGTAACACGATGTGTGCTTCATCAACTGGGCAGGGCGTATGGAATTTTACGCTTGGTCTTTAAGGCTGCGGATGAAGTAAGATCACCAGGTGAAACTAGTACACCCCATACCGGCCCATAGGCTAGTGCGGTAATATAGAGGAAACTAAGCATAAAGGTCAAGTCATTGTTACGAATGTTGACCTTTTTCTTGACGTTACCCTTGCAGTAGAGTACCGACAGTAGGGTAAGTGCGAAGTTAAAACACAACAACATGTGTTCAGAATAGGTCAGCATTAACATGCAACTCTCAGTGACCTCCGAATAACACAAGACTATCACAAAGTGTTATCCTATTGTAGGAACAGAGAATAAGTTAATCATATGGGTCATCCAGAGCAGAAAGCCAATCTGTTACACGTGTATGATTAAGAGTCATTTGACAGATTTTTACTCACAGACGAAGGAGAGACAGAGAAGGAAAGAGGGAAGCAGACCATAGCAGAGGCAGCAATAACAACAGTAGTCCATGGTAGGGAGAACCATGGCTGCTGCTTCCATTTCACTATTAGTCGAAAATCTAAGGAGAGACATTGCGAAATAAATAGCCTCGTTACCTATACCATAGTCAACAGGGGCCGACGAATAGAGAGAGCAATATGAAACCGAGTGGACCCCAGCCCAGAGCGAGCCCGATGCTACGAAGGCTAGTGCCAACCATCGTCCTGCGATAATGGGAAGGTAATGAAGACTGGGGAGGAGTGGAAAACTATCACGGGCAGCAGAAAATGCACAAAATAGAAGGAATGTGCCCAGACAAAAGAAAATGAATCACACAAAGAGAAGATGACTCATACGTGTCAAAGAGTGACATAATGCGGTGTGGAAGATATAGGGATCTACACATCTCTGCTGGGGCTAAATGAGATCATGGGAGTATTTTAACGTACCAATTCCCTCTACCATGAGAAGAAGGTAGTAGGAGAATTCCAAATTCCCTCTACCATGAGCAGAAGGCAGTAGAGGTCGGATCCATCCAATGTTCACCCCTGTAAGGGTGGGTTAGCATTTTCTGTATTATTTCTATTCATAT